>CAJNIZ010043559.1:0-54066 GCA_905231905.1 Symbiodinium pilosum | reverse complement strand
TGGCGGTAGCCATTAAATAATGCTATTATACTTACTGTTATGACTATATAGGAAAGTGGATGCGCTTTTCCGCGACCTTCGATCGCAAAGTGATCCGAGGCATGGGCGGAGCCGGTCCGATCGCATTCCACCGCCTGCATACAGGGATTCATGCAATACTATAATAAGAGCAGAAACAACAATGGTAATAATAATCATCATAAGGTACTAATCGATAATGGTACTGTAACAATACCATAATGATCATACGATTGACGCCTTCAGCAGAATGCCTCGCTAATGATGCAAACAAGTTCATCCACAACCGCATTTGCCGCGCAAACTCTTACGGTGCCTAGAAACCGAAGTTGGAATGACAAGCAAATGATGCACACAAAGCAGATGCTGACATGTCAACAGAAAGAAGAATGACCAAGCAAAACTTCGTGCCTGCTGGCCGGCCTGCAAACAAGAAAACGAGAGTCTGCAACACGCCAGGAATCGCCAGTAAACTATGGAAACAGGCAACCTTTTTATGCCTTGTATGTCTTAGAAAACAGCTACTGCCTGCGCACTCAGATGCATTTTCTAGCCGGCAGTGGCTGCCTAGGGATTGGCCAACGGCTGGCATCGTGCGGAAAGCTCAGCTCACTCACATGTCGCACTCCTGTTTTGATGCTCGCGCACCACCAGTCACAAGCACGAGTCAAACCACCTTAACAAGCCGCACGTGCATGGCTGTACAGCACAACTGGACCTAAGGATTGCAGGTGGAGCCTAGGGGAACTGCATCACCACCCTGAACAGCCCCCATCTACCGGTCAACGACCCCAGGTACAACACAAGTAAGGTGGGATCTTGCATTCCATACTGCGTGATGCTCAATCGCACGTTGCCGTTGTGCCGGCGCAAAGGACTTTAAAGATACAAAGTACTGCGCGAAGGCTCGTCCAATTCAGGAGAGCCTGATGTGTTCCGTCCGTATTGCCCATGAAAAGGGTAAAACCTCACGCAAAGAACAGTTGTTAAACAAATTGCCCAGCACAACTGCTGCACATCTTGGGCATGAATTTTGCTGGTGTTGGCCTTGGCCTGCCTGACCCAAGCGGTCAGCTGGCCCAGCTGCCTTGCGCTAACGTGCCGGGCATGTCTCTCACAAATTATAGGCATACTAGCAGCCGTCGCAGAACTCCAACGCGCTTGGCAAGCTACAATTTCGGCCTCTGCTAGCCAACTCACTTCATATTGCACATCAACTGTTCTTTCTGCCAAGAATTCCAACAACCAACATCCATGTAGTGCTGCGCCAGCAGAAATGGAGGCCTATGCCGTACTGGAGTACCTAGTTTTTATGTAGAGAACACTCAGCACTTTCCATAGTGATGCAGCATAGTTTGCTCCCAGCCTCGTCCAAATGCGTCCTCCGGTCCCTAGCTTGCAGCCTTTTGATGATCCATCTTCCTTATAAGTTTCCACTTCCATGTTCATATTCGACTGAATGCTTTGTCCTCAACAAACGGCCCTGCAACCGGGCTTCTGGTTCATGACCTTGAGCTCATCTCGGATCTCCTCAGCGGAGGGAGAACATATGTAACGCAATATGACATTCACACTCCAAGTCGGCATCAAACAGATTGCCACAGGTCTGCAGTCACCCCCGACAGATGCAATGCGGCTTCCACTGAGGCCTGCACATGGAGAACTTCCAACATTTCCTGCTGGGCCGGCCTGAGGATGCGCTACAATGCAAAGGGGTGCAGTATTCCCTGTATAACCCATTATTATAGTAGTTTCCATTTTCTTTTCCATTATCCCTATATTATAACCCCAATATATATCCCCAATATAAGGCTTTCAAAGCCCTGCCAGAGCATCTGCATGAAGCATGCTTGGAAGCTTGTCGGAGACAAAGCCAAGCAGCGCAGCGCCATGCGCAGCACCAGGCCTCCTCAGTGGCCAAAGTAAGCTTAATCACATCTTGCTCTAAAAGGCGAGCAGGAGCCACTCACTGGCCATTAGCTTAGCAATCAGGTACACATTCGCAACTTGACACATCCAAGCTTCCCTACAACCAGCGGCACGTTCGAGCCGGCTGGTGCTGCCCGCCTTTTCATGGCCCAAACCTTGGCTCAAGAAACTCGGCGCTGCACGAGAACAACAACCTGTAAAGCACTGATGCAGGATTTGTTTGTTTGCTATTCCAAGGACCGAATGTTTGAACGCGTGCGCATCCACCAGGCCGTGAAGCTCAAGCTCATGAAAGGCCTGCTCGCAGTTGTTTGCACGATTTCCAATAAGCATGGCCAAGGATCTGCAACGATGCCACTTGTGAGGAACGGAAGCCCACGTCTGGGAGCTGTGCAACTCCGTCTCCCTTTCCGCCGCTTGAGGCCGTGTCAATGTGGACTTTCGAGAGCACGTTCCTGAAGTGATGCTGCGCGCTATGGGATGAAAACCCTAAGACCGTTGGTGTTTGCGGACGAAGTGCTCAATGCAGCAACAGCACGCTGTGCCAGCAGGCTCCTTCGTTCCAAACAAGAGCATACGGATTGAAATGCTGGTTTGAAGATTTTACAAAGGATCCTGCACGTCGCAGTCAGTGATCTTGTCATAGGGGACTGTCTTGCTTTCCCGGCCCTTGTCGGTGCACGGCAGTCCGCAGCAGGTCTTCCTCTTCTCTTTGACATACCTGTAGAGACAGAGGATGACGTGTGCGTCGGTCTGAAAAATGTAGACTTCAGATTCTTGATCCCGATAATTAGCACAGAGTGTCAAATCGTAATTGGGGCCAACAACCAAAAACAGGAACAGCTTCTGTCCAAATTTAAGTTGTCAGGGCGCCGGATGCCATCAATCGTCAACGCAACGTGTTGCGAACCTCGGAATCCAAGCTGAGGCAGGATCTGCCATTTGACAAGCTCCAAGGGTAGTGTCATTGAAACGCTGGATGGTATTGACGAGCTATTCTGACCAAACTAGTTAAAACACCATGCTTGCGGCCGGAATGCGAGCATCCCACTCCACATTCTGCTGAAGGAAGCAGGGCCAACAGCAAAGAGCCGATGCCCAAGCAGGAGGCAAAAAAACGCATTGTGCCCATCTCCTGAACTAAATCTTGCTAGCGATGTAGGCAAGGTATATGGACGTATGCATCATCCCTGAATCTTTGAAGATTCCTCTTGCGTGCCAAGAGACAATTTCGTGGTGAAGTCGATAATCAAGTCCTTACACAGGTGAACTGCACCAAAGAGACGAATCCTCCCCCCAAATATATGACGATTTGTCCAAGACAATTTGTCAAAGGGGCCACCTTATAATGAGCTAGTGGGGCTCCGAGATCATTATGGAATCATACATGCTAATTAAGGATCGCGTCATATACAATAAAATGGAAATCCAATTGGAATGAACTCGTTGTTTAATTATGTCCAATCACTTAATCGATTTGGATTTGTTCAGCATGTCCTCTGTTCCCTATTTGATTTATGAGGGCCCTATCAAATTTCAGGCTGGGTTCCTCGACATTTCATGCAGGTCGTGGTCCCAGTTTCGGCTGTTGATGCTTGACGATGCTTAACCAAGCCTCATCTAACAACCTTGCTTCCTACGTAGCAGTTTGCTTGCGGTGGACGAGATGTTCGAGGGAGATCACATGACGTGCGGGATTTTGCAGGGCGTGGAGGAATTTGCTAGTGTCCTGCCTCCATCCAAACAGTGGCAACACGTTCCTTTCTATACGAACAAATTTGTGACCTGCTATGACCCACCGGCCATGGTCCTCTTGCAGTGCATGCGAGGTTCATAGTCGAAATCGAACGGAGCAATCAAGTTGGGCTCGTTTTGGAAGTAGGTGTCCCGTGCAGCTGGGGCCACGTAGTCGCCCTCCACGCCAGTCAACGGCACGGCATCTTCCTAGCCATGTTATGGAGCTGGCTTGTCAAACAAAAAGCAGCTAGCCTGGGCTGTCGCAACAGCAGCAGTGACAATTAGAACAAACGCAAAAAGGAACGATAGGCTAGGCTTGTCGGTGATTTGTGCATTTTGTGCCGATTCAAAATCTAAGGGCCACCTAATCCCTGCTCGCAAGTCACGCCTGCATGGCCACGGGCATTCTCGGAGAAAGCTCAGTGGCAGCGTCTTGCAGTCCACATCAAAGCTTGAGCCCGAGCATGACAATGTCATGTACAGTATCTACTCAGCAGCATGACTGCTCAAACAAAGCTACTGCACAACCCGCATGTCAAGTCTGTCGACAACCTGCCACCTTCCACCTGAAGGAACAAAGTGCATAGGCCTGGGGCCGATGACAGCGGCGATCGGAAGAATTGTACCTTCACACTGCATATGCAGCGCTCACAAACGCAAGTCTCGATGCACATCAGCAGCACCATGTAGGCCAATGTAGGCCCCATGGGAAAGTGAAGCTTGTGCATGGTCAGTCTGACATTATCCAGTGTTACGGTCTTTCTCTGTGAGTACTGGTCTGGACCATGCTGATTTTCTTGCTTGGAGTTGGTCTGCTCCAACCGCTGCCTGTTTTGCCAGATTCCCCAAGAAGCTTGCTTCTAGAACAAGGCCCCTTTCATCCCTTTTCTGTTTTTCTCTACTGTGTCTGGCCTGAACTGAAGCTGAGCCTTCCTGCTGTAAAAACAAGTCCACATCATGCTCTCAGCTGCTGGCTGGCAAGGATGGCGAGTGGTGCGCTCAGCTGTTAGAACATGATGGAACATGAGGAATCTAGGCAGAATATTGCCACCTGCTTCAAGCCTGTTTTACATTACGGCATGCAACCCTGTATGAGTATTTGTCCGACCATGGCACCATGCCATCAAATCCTCCGCTGGCCATTGCTCCAGTTCGTGGGTGGAGATCCACCGCGACGGCCGTGTCCTTTCACAACCCTCATTGACGAGAGACATGTGTGGTACCTGGATTTTGCCTTGTGGCAGAACTTTGTGCCGAGTACATTCCCGGTCCGTACGTCGTAGACCTCAACCGCCATGCGGCATGCAAAGCTCACATCTCTCAGCGAACAACCAAACAGGGCTCATGCGCAAACACAGCCGTCTTCAGATGGCGTGGCCATGTAGCGCAAACATGGGCTCAACCTGCCGATGATACAAACTCATGAGCTTCAGTGCGGCCAAACCATGCCAATCCAAATCCTCCGAAAACAGGGTTGGCTGCACAAAAAGCTGGTCAAACATCAAATTCCACCTACAACTGTGCATGGTGCGCGCAACCACCACATGACCAGCACACCATACCAACTGACACGCGCAGCCCCAATCAGCTCTGAAACGCCCCAAACCCAACAAAACGAAACAGCGGCCTTTGACCCGTGATGCCGTACAGCTGAAGGTGCAATTGAAGGTGGGTAGGAATGTTACATGCATGGTCTTCACAACTCTGTGCCTGCAGTGCAGCCGCTGTGCTGTGTGAACATGACCTTGTTTGAGGCTTCATGCGCAACCCCCAAACTTAGTTGCAGCAAGCCATGCTAGCATGCCCAGGCGCTTCGCATGAAAACACAGCATGCAGAATGCCCAAACGAACTGCAACCAGTAGCAAGCTACATCCTAGCCTGATGCATTTTCATGGCATACGACGAGTCGTCTTCCCTGCCGTGCCGAGGTGAGGACCGCTTCTGAAACAACGACATTCCTCACTATCAACAGGGCTAGTTTGCAGACATGTAAACGCCAAGCATATTCGCCATAAATCATTTTTGTTGCCATGGAGGACTTGCCACAGAGTTTAAGTCAGCAAACTCAAACATGGTCCTGCATTGTCCGAAGATCCCACAACTTGATGCAGCCGTCCAGCCCAGCTGAATAGAACATGTCCATTGACGCTGCACTCTGCCCGGCGTGCGGCCTCAAGACTTGCTGGGACGGGCCAACATGCTCTGTATGAATGTATGTTGTGCAAATTATCGCGATTTTCTCTTCATCCATTAATCAAGCATTTGCAGCGCTGAGGCAAATTCAAATTCTCAAGTAACACGTCAGAAGAAATCTTCTCTTCACATCTTACCTCAACTATTTTAATGATATCCGGCAAATCGCATTCGAGACAATGATACATGGTCGACATTTGTCATGTTCTAGTTGGGGTACAACGTCGCCTGGGAGGCTGGCTGTGCCATGCGTAGGCAAGTGACTGCCTTCATGTGGATTGGATCTGGGACAGCAGCAAGCACCTAAAGGTGCCCAGATTGAAACAAAAAATGCAAAATGCAAACATGTCATGGCGACTTCCACTGTTGATCCAAAATCATGATGTAAAGCCTTCTCGGCAGCCACATCCCACACGTAAAGGCGTTTGCTGGATGACGCCACCTAAGTGTTGTGTTTGTATGCATCACATGTATTGAGTGTATCACGTTGATCCAAATCAAAACTGTGAGTAGTTCAGGTCCGCGCCAATACCGTCCCGGAAAGCACGGCCTCGTTTGTGCTGCAGTTGTGCAAGTTCACTGTACCGAGGCAGCATACGTCTAGTTTAGTCCTTTCCACTGAGTTTCCAATCGAAAAACGGCCAAATTTACACCAGCAGGGCTACACTGCGCTGCCATGTTTACCTTGTGTACATTTAATTCAGTTCCACAAGCAACATGCCTGGGCCGCGAGCGTTGTTGGCCGCAAGGGCAACAATCCCATGCCCAGCGGTAGGCTCGCGAGGCAACGTCAGCAGGCCGCAGCAACGGTAGGAGCCAAGCCTGCGGAATGCTTGTGGCAAACGTAAAAAAATGAGGATCATTTTTTGCCCGTCCCGCCCCCCCCCCCGTCATGCGCCTCTGTAAGCGTTTGATGTCGTCGGACATGTCCTTTTGTTTCGGAGACTTTTTCATGCATGGCCCCCTGCTGGCAGTTCAAGTGCTGCCCACTGCAATCTGTCCTGAACGTGGAGCTGGAAGCGATACACTGCCAAGCGCGCCCCGGTAGCCAAAGCAATGGCTCCATCCAAACAAAGGAAATGTGAGTCCTCCAGGCTCAACCACACAAACAAAAGCATGGCGAGATAGAATTGACAAACCTGCCTGGACCTGCTCGAGCATGGGATTATCCTCTGATCCCCATGAGGCCTTGCTTCTCAAAGACCGCGTCTGCACCAGCTATGTTTGGCGCTGTGCCTGAGAGCGCCCCAAGCCACCGCCGCTGCCCCGCAGTCGATCGAACCGAATCAGCTCTTCCCCTGCATGAGGCCTGCGGCGAGAGACGAAGATTCAGCACCCTCCCGTTTCAGCAATGCACTTGGCAAAGTCCGCGACCCTGCTAAGGACCAAAGCCGTGCCGTGCGATCATCGCCTCCAGAAGTCTGGCTTGCAATGCCCACCAGATGAAAGCTTGCCTGGAAGATGTTC
The DNA here is from genome assembly GCA_905231905.1 of Symbiodinium pilosum. NCBI lineage: Eukaryota > Dinophyceae > Suessiales > Symbiodiniaceae > Symbiodinium > Symbiodinium pilosum. Next base: position 46,721 of record CAJNIZ010043559.1, on the reverse strand, counting down.
ATGCACGGGACATGAAGATATGTGAGGGTCTGGCTACAGGTCAGAAGTAGCGGCCCCCCGCCACCCCCGGTTGAGTGTGACTCCGTATACGAAGGGCCTCGGGCGCTCCAGGGTTGCCACCAGCTTCGATCGCACAGATTACTACCAAGGGAAATTTGCGATGTCCTGTCTCCATACTCGTCAGGTCTGAAGCTACATTTCCCAAATTCATTGCTTGAGTGAAACACGGGGTAAATCTTCGAGGTGCAAATAGCATTTGCAGCTGAGATCGCCACAAAGGGAAACGATGTCTCCTTGATGACCTGTCAAGCCTGCTGGTGCAGCAGTGGACGCCATCGATGTGAAGCAACTGACCCTGCTAGGCCCCATCAGGTGCTCGGTGCAAGTGTATGATGTTGGAATTTAGCGCGCATGGCTTCTGGACCTCTGTTTATCATTTCATATAATATCCAAAGTTCGGGCTTATGTTCTTGTAGCAGCAACATGCAGGAAAGCACCAGATCTAGCGCCTTCCTTGGCTCGCGCTGATGCCGTCTGGAGTTGTTTGTTTTCCGTTTTGCACGCAGCTCTCGAGAATTCATAGGCTATGCGCTGTGCCAGCATTATCCGCATGTCTTGCTCAAATGAAGCTCATCAATACTTGCAGGGCGTTGTCTGAAACCAATACTTCCAAAAATCCAGCTGTGCAAGCACTCTCACCCCTTATCGGCATTGGGCAGGGATCACCGTCTTCTGCTCGCGATTGTTCGTGGCTCTTGGCGCCCATCAGCCACCGTTAGCTTGCGAATTCTATCCTCGCCCTCCTGCACCATGTGAATATGCTTGGATTTGATGCTTCCCCAGCGGCGCCTAGGGGTCGAGAGCCATGGCTGCTGCCTCTCGATCAACATTGGAGACCAAAAACGTGCACATTGTTGTACATTACGCTTGCAGGAGTGGCGATGCTTCTTGCATCATGAAGCAGCCTGGAGGACGACGCTTTGCAAGAGGCAGTTTGTAGGCTGAGACCTCAGCTCTTAGTTGTCGGCTTGCGCTGTCTTTCTGACTCCCCTTTCTGAATGTAATTTAATTGCTCTTCCACAGCAATCCCCCATCTCTCTCCCCGCAGTGGCTGCTTCTGTAGCAGGACAAAAGTGATGCATGTACTCGGGGTTCTTCAGCTGTCAGCAGGAACAAATAGGGTCACATTGCGTTCAGAGGGGAAGCATGCTGTTGTTGGGTTTCCTGCGGTAGACAATTAGCCAACTTAGGATGCAGTTGCAGGTACGGGTACGAGCCTAATTCCCCATGTAGCTTGGCCGTGAAGCTAGGACTGCTAGGACATAGCAATTCACAGACAGAGCTTTTGACTAGGTCAAGCCGCAAAGCGTGGTGTAGCACAACTGCATGACTGCACTGCCTGTGAGCTTCACTCATGAGGCAGCTGGTGCTCTGCTTTGCAAGACCACAGATGCAGTTGGCTGGGCGGCCTGAATCTACCTGTGGCAACGTCTTGTGCTGTACAATTTGCCGCACACTGACCATTCTTGACAAGGCTGACTTCACTCTGCCGCACTCAACATCTCTGCCGGAACATGTCCAAACTCGGTTCAGGTACTAAATGCCCCGCAGAAGCTGAAACAGCACTTGCAATGCTTGTGTAGCTGCACTGCAGTCAGTTCATAGTTGAGCTGTGGCAAGGTGTGTGCCAGCAACTATCAACCTCCATGCGAAGCACGGATTGCTGACTTTCTGCCACGCAAGCCCAGGGTACCTTGGTCCCAAGCTAAACGGATTCCGGTGGGACAGCTCTTCCCGAAATAAAACTGTGAAATATGAAAGGTGTCAACAATGGAGGCCGGCCCTTTTTGCATCGAATGCATGTCACGAACAACCAAGCATTGCAACTCCAACATCTGTACGAGGGGCTTTTGTGGACACTGTTGAACTTTGACATCCGGCGCATCAACGCACTCTCCTGGCAGCTGCGTTGCAGTAAATAAGTCGAATCATACAATCCTGCAAGATGTCTCAAACGCAGGTTTCAAAAACAAAGGCGCGCTTGATCAACTACACATCTTTGGTCCACACCCAACCTCAACCTTGGTGTCTCTGGCCAACTACCAGTAGGAGGCTTCCCAGCCTCGTGGTTGTGGCTCCGGGCAGCAGTTGTCCTCAAGGGCCAGCTTCAGGGCCATCCCTAATGATCCAGCCCCTTTTTTTGCGAGAAGGGGATTTCGGAACTTGAGCAGATGGCCTGAGGCCGGCAAAGTCCAACTTGAACAGAGTGCCCATCATGACGATGAACCTCGCGATTCTGGGGGGTTTCTTTCTTGTCTTATGCTCTTGCCCAGGAGGACTCAGAAGCCGTACTTGCGCTAGCAATGCTCGCTCGGCCACCCTTGCGAAAACGTGGAAGGATCTCTGCCACTCCAAAGGATCACCGGAACACACTGTTGGCTTATTTAACTTCAGCACGCACTGACAAAACCTTCCAGGGAACCATTTGGGGTCTTTAGTGCTGGGTAAATCGCTCTAATCTTGTTTTGTAACCTGGCCGAACAAAGCCAAGCTTGGGCGGGTGCTTTTGCCAAGCTTATAATACATGTACTGATGCTTTAAGACCATATCGACAAAAGTCTTCAATGAAGGTTGTGCCTATGCTCTCTGCCGTTGCGCCAGTGTGAAGCATGCTCTTTCAGGCCCTGAAGCTTGGGAACCGTCAGGCTCATGTAGCAGAAGGCGCCCTGCAATACACCCTCACATGTTCGTGCATTTTCGTGGCCGTATGACAAAGAGATCCAAGCAGCTTTGGGAATGGAAGATGCAGCTTGGAGGAGACGCTGGAGGACATTGCATGCTCCTTAAACATCCTTAGCTGCGATGCCCCTGGAAAATCCAAATCTTTGCTCTACAGTCTCTACCGTGAGCTTACTTTCACTGAAGACTTCAAGCTTGACAATGATCATCCTGGTCTTCTTGTTCAAGATTCTGCTCAAGCTCAGCATTCCTCTCAACGGTCAGCGTTGCGCCCATTATCTGCACCCCGCGGCAGAGAGCGAAGTAAGAGAAGTCCTTCTTGTTGCCTGCGCATCTTTCCATTGCACCACATGACCCTCAAAACCAAGTTTTAAGCATCAACTCCGAGCCCTGATCTTCATATGCGCCTGAGACTAGCTAAGCAGTGCCTGAAATCAAACTGGGGCAACAACTCAGCTCATGCTTTCACTTGAGAATTCAGGAGCTCAAAGCCTTGGGTGTCTTCGGCAATCAGCTGCTTGTAGAAAGCCTTGGCTGACTTTTTCCAGGTGTGCAGATGGCAGATCATCTTTCATGGCTAGGTGGCTCGAAAGATCTCCAGCTCTTCCTGGCACACAGGAAGTCAAGAGCAAGCTAGCAGAAGATTTGCTGGCTTTGCTTCAGGATTCTTAGGACGTAGCTGCCAGAACATAAGCGATCTATGATCTACAGTAGCCTCCTTGCCTGAGGGATCCCTGCGATGTCGGCCGCCCGTAACTCCTTTGATCGCGCATCCATTTCCTTCTTGTCCAAGAACCTGTGAAAGCAAGAGTATATGCCCTCTGGCGGACATGGCGCCACAGAAAAAGAAAATCAAGGGAAGCTGAGTGCTTGCATGCATCATGTGCTCGAACCCAACCAACGCACTGGTCAGAGAGCATTTCAAAGCATTTACGCACCATTCTGGCCAAATGCTTTGATGCAAATCCTGAGCCCTAAAAATACAATTACGTCAGAGAGCCGTCTTGCAGAGTGCAAGCAGTCCAGGAAGGACAGGATTTCCGAGCGATCTCGGCCGTTGAATGCCGTCGCTTCCAAGTCGGCCTCTGCAGAGGCTCTTTTGGAGAATCTGTAGGATTCATGAATACTGACTATAGTACTTAGATGAGAAATGCGCATATTGCACACGTTCACTGCCACTTGCCAGCAAGCACTCTTGGATACACCACCGCTTGCCGCTTTCAGCAGGTCCGATTTGCTCAATGTGACAAATAGAAGAGTTCCCAAGAGAATCGTCCCAGCTATCAATGGACGTATCTTGTCTGCGGTTGAAGGGAGCTTTAACGCAATTTCTTTGGGCATCCCAACGCGGGGCTTGTCATCATCAACTCCACAAACACTTCGTTCCGGCTGGCCTCATCCGCGCGGCTTTTTGGGATGATGCCCAGTTGGTGGATGATGTACAGGATGCCCTCAAAGCGGATGCCTGCACGCGCGACTTCCAGAAGAGCAGTGCCTTCAACAAGCTGAGCAAGTGTTAAGAACCTCGACCACTGTGCTTTGTAGAGATCGAGTCAAAGAGCTGCTGAAAGCGGGAGACCTGCAAGGAAACAAGGCGCAGCACCAGAAGCCGGCAAGAGAGTGTTTCAAGTACAAGCGCTATGACAGTTGTTGTCAAGAAGCACTGCACACTTGAGAATACTAGATGGCCATCCGCTGAGACTGTGATTCTATTCCATTGTCACAAAACGGACTGGGCCACCGCAATCGCACCTAGGCTAGCTTGATGGCGCTCTGGCCTGCTCCAAGGAGAACCCAGCTCTCTCCCATGCTCTCCTTGGTTCAAGTAGAGGCATGAAGCAAGGGATGTCATCAGCTGCGGGTGTGGCCTGGTGCGGCCAAACTCGTAAGTGCGCCCAGTGTCTGCCTCTCCAATTCACGGCATTTCTGCGCGAGGACGAAAAGCTGTGTCCTTGGCTAAATGCGTGCAGGCACTTCACGCGCATCCCACGAACAAATATGAAAAATATGACAACTGTACCTCTCTTCAGGCAGGCTACTCATTCTCCAAGGTGACATACCCGGCCCAGACTGGGTAGCCTTAGAAAAAAAGCCTTTTTGGCATTCTGAATTGAAATTGACGAGATGTCTCCGCTTGGTGTGAGTATGTGTGAGTTGCATCTCTTGTGAGTTCCAAACAAGCCGGGCTCACCTAGCTCCAGAGCAGTCCGCTCGAGCTGCTCTGGGCGAACGTGCACCTCAAAGCACCGAAAATGGAACCGATAACATGCAGCTGACTGGTGTATTGCCCGCTGGCCCGCCTTAACTCCCTCCATTGCATCGGCAACGTCTCGCAGATGCGGTTGGATGCTGTTGCTGCTTGCACCACGGAAGCCTAAGCCAAGCCGTTCACTGGTTTCTCTTGCATTTTTGCATAGTGGTGGACCCGTGCAGCTCAGACCTGCTGGAAGCTTGGGCTCGTGCGTTCTCGATAGAAACCACGAAGATAGAGCTTCTCGGTGTGCAACCTGTCAGCATCTGTCAGCAGCCCAGCAGCTGATGCCAAAGCACGCTGCCTTCCGGTCAATCATGCCTCAGGCCTCATGTCACAAAGCTCAACGAACTCGCGGAAGTCTATGTCCCTGCCACTTCCATTCCTCACCCAGCAGAAGAAGAGGGGGAATGTCAGAAATGTCAGAGCTGCCAGGTGACTTAAAGACATCCTTTCTGCTTGGTCTTGGCGCGTGAATCCCTAGTGTAGTGTTCGCCTCGCGCACTACAGTGACCTGCCTTTCTGTGAACGGGTCCAGGCTCTTCGCACCAAAAAGCCTTACTCTACGTTGCCCATATTGAACGCTCTTGCAAGTCCAGCGTCTCATCGTCGACAGACTCCAAACAGTTCAGCAGATTCCTCACTTCGTCTTCGGTCATCGCACGGCCGAGCAGTCTGAGGACGGACCGGAGGTCATGCTGCTGCATAATGCCTAGGTACACGGGCGTCAAGGTAGGGAGCCGCAAGGAGGCACAGGCTCAGACACATTGCACATGGCTGTGGTGAAATGAGGTTGCCGCCCTCAAGGCCACCGTCGAACTCGGCGAATAGCTGCGCCAGTTCAGCAATGTCTTCCTGTAGCTTCTTGGTAGCATTAAGTTGCCCAAGTGTCAGTTTTTTCCCGACACTGTCAAAATTGTTTTGCGGCTTTGTGGGCTACAGACTCTTGCAGGCGAAGTCCTTTATCAGCTTCTCGACTTCCGTGTCGACCTGTCAGCAGAACTTCTGAACAGCCCCTTGCAACAACTTGTTCGGCTCACGGCATCCCTACCCTCTGAAGATCGAAGGGACCACTAGCACAGGTCTGCAAGCTCGAGCCTCCTCGAAGTCCTCTAAACCGCCACCTGAACCGCTTGAGCTCAAGTCCATGATTCCAGGTTCCCAAATCTACATCTGTTCTGGGGGAAGAAGAGCGGATATGTGGGAGGTATGCTCAGTGAAGAAGCCAGCGCTAAAGTCAAGTTCTGGACCTGGTTAACCCCCGGAACTCTATCTGCAGAAAGATGCCAAGCCCGGCCAGGAGTCTTTAAAATCGCACCTGGTCGCAGCCGGTCGTTCTGGAGGTCGTGCACGTCTGAAATCTTCAACAGAGCCTACCGAAGAGCCATGGATCAATTTTGTTGTCCTCCACATTGTTGGATGCCGCGCCTCCGCATAGCATGCCTGTCTTCTCTGACGACAAAGTTCAGAAGGCAGTCCTGGTGTCAAATCGCGCAGATCGTTCTGGAACCACGGCCTACCCGTCTACAGCTGAAATCTGCCCTCGCAGACTTGCAAGCAGAGCCAATAGAACAACTACATTCTTGGTCCAAGTCGGCGAGATGCGAGGCCACCTATGAAACCTTTCTAGCCTTATTGCCGTAGCACTTTCCTAGCTTGCTCAAAAGGATGATGCAATACACATCCCGCACAAGACCAGGGCAGAAAGCCCCGGAAGATCCGCTCTCTACAACTGAAGCAGATAGGTGCCTGCTTCCTCGGCTTCAGCCTGTGCCTCTTCCGCAGCTGCGCGAGCTGCCACAAACGGATCTTCGCCTCCCAACAGTTACAAATCACTGTGACACGCAAGTTACAAAGAGCCGATATCATGGCTCAGAATCCCATTGCTCGGAGAGGGGCGGAACACGAAAACTTTTTGTCCGAGGCATGGGCTGCAACAAGCAACTAGAGCACTGTCTTAGAGACAGGTCCAAATTGCAGGTCTGCTACCTTCATGCCCGCCTGATGAGTCACTCATGGAGTGGGTTGAGGACACACCCAGTGAAGTTGCAGAGGCACGTCGCAGTCTCAGATTCACACCGCGCTGCAGCACCAGCAGGAATAGACAAGAAGATTAGACATTCTGCCTCTTACCGCGACCTGTGTTCAGAGCTCCCAAGTTCTGAGTTGAGGTAACAGCTTCCACGTGTAAACAGGGTCCGATAACAATGCAAACTCCCGCAGACAAGTTCCATTCCACCTCAGAACAGGCCTTGATTGGCACTTACAACAAAAGGGGAACCAAGCAAACCAAGCATCTTCTCGGACAGATCGCCAATGGAGCCACGCCGACTTGTCAGGCCTGCCATTGAATGGCCATAAAATGCTTCAATCGCTTCTGCCAGCACTAGTTAGCTGAGAAGTATACTTCTGTTTTGGCTCGCCCTGTCTGCCCATCATCATCATCATCATCATCATCATCCGAAATACACATCTGTTCATGGCCCTCAGGAGGGATGGTATAACTCATGAAGTCAAGACTTAGCTAAATTCAGTACTGTTAGGTAGAGATTGGGGGGGGACCACTTCGATGTCAACAGGATTTTTAACATTTCATCCCAGGCACCCATTTGGCTTCCACGGCGGCCCAGGATGCTCGCACGGGTGGAGACCGCAGGAGCAGGGCTGCTCCGCCGTGACCTGACGGTGCCAGTGAGGCAAGGATGTAGGCACAACAGGGTTGCTACAGTGTCCCCGTCTGGGACTACCTACGAGTTAGTCTTCAAACATAAACGATTACCGGCCCTGCATGGTCCCAGAGGCATTGATATCAGAATCAGAAGCAACAGTGATTGCTCACAGGGTCTGTGTGGCCTGCCTGCTGCTCGATGCCTTGCTGCTCCCCCGAGACGTGCTTCGCTTGAGGATCCTCAGCAGTTTGCTGGTCTGGTAGTTTTCCTAAATAGCGGGACCCCAATATAGACTCCAATATGCTATAACCCTTGTTATAGGTACCCCCAAAAAAGTGCCTTGAATTTTGGGAAACCCCTTTTTTTTGCTGCTGGACTTGTTCAATTGCCAGCTCTCTGGCCGAAGCATCCCGATCATGAGCACTACTGGCTCATTCTCCAGATTTGCTGAAGCCAACCCCTATAAACCCTACATATCCCAATATATCTCCTATATTTCCTTAAAAAGTACTCCTAATTTTGCCTCTCCCCCCAAAAAAGAAAGAGACATGATCCTAACCGGTGGCAAGATCACTCCGAGCGCTGGATGCTTCATCAAACCACACTGCTGCCGCAAGCCCTACGCATGTCATGCATAGCTCACCGGTACTTGACGGGGAGTGGTGAGGGAGTGAGTATAAGTACCATTATAAAGGTATAGGGGGTTATATAGGGAGTATTAGAGGGATCCACTCCCCCACTCTCCTTTAAGCACCAGTGGGATAGTCGAGGCACAAGGTCTTCAGCTCCTCCAAAGCCTTCGATGCGCAGCATGAACGGTCATGCACCCGCTGGAGTCAGGTTGAGGCAGGGAATATGCAACTGGCAATGGCCGGGTCTCAGGGCCAAATGCCCATTCTGAGTTCTTAACACCCTTTCATCTGGCAAATCACCCGCCTGGGATTTCCTCTTTGACATGGCCGGGAGGTCCATGCAAGCGTGCTGGCAAGCTTTATTGTAACTCCTGAACTGTCCAGTAAGGAAACAGAACCTGAGTTCTACCCGGATCCTAACGCTTCAAAGCCAAGATCTGACAGAGCACGTTGTCCAGCGGGTCGTCGCTGACTTGGGCTCTCTCCAGGTGGTGCTGATTCTCCTTCAACGACCCAACGAGTAGGAGTACCAGGCCGAATCTTTAAACACCATGAGTCAAAACAGTGATTTCGCTTGCAAGAAATACCTGAACCTGCGTGCGAAGCTTTGAGACTGCAAGGGACTCTGCATCTCCTTGAGAAATCTCGACGGCCACTGTCGGATGGCAGGAGACAGGTGCGGATCACGCCTCCCGTTCAAGCGGTAGCAATCCCTGAACAACAACTTCACGTCTTGGTCTGTGGTATCTGTAGTGTATACGCTCTTGCACTCGTTCCAAGTCTTATGATTCTGTTTATGGCTTTCAGTAAAACTGGAGCCCAGCCTGTACGGCCGCTTTTCCCGCGGCTGTCCGTCTGGACGTGTCAGAGACAAAGCGCTGGGCCCAACAGTTGTCACTCTCGAGCTGGCCTGCAGTGAGGGGCAACAATTTCTGTGGAGAAACTGTTGAGTCCTAAGAGTCCTATGGTAAACCTTGTTATTGCTGCTTCGGATGAGCAGCACAGTAGTACATAGGTGGATGGCATTTGGTTGGTCTCACCACCTGTCTAGGGCGTACCGCGGTGAGGGTGTTGCTCGTGACGACGCTTGCTTTCAAGAACCGCTTTTGATGATGGTAACTACGCGTCTGCTTTTGACAAGGACACGTTGCCAGTAAGTGAGGCCACATCTGGGTGCGTATGCCAGGCCAGCAAGTCTCAAATTTCTCATAGGTGATCTGTACATCAGGTTCAAGGTGCTTCGGCGGCACCGCCACCGTTAGCCACATGGCTCTGGGCTATGCTCTCCATTGACGAGGGGCAGTCATCATTGAAGCCTGCGAGACGTCACGATGCATGCCCTGGAGAACCTCCCAGCGCGGCGATGGCTCGCCTGCATCACCAACTAGGCGGGCAAGATCCAACACGCTGGCAAATGACCAGGACAGTCTACAGCCCTGTATCCTTGCACCCCTCAAGCTTCAGGCAGGCTGACCTTCTGGAAGTTCATGCGGCGAGAGCGTCATAACATCCTGAAACAGCATGAATCTGAATGAGAGCAGCCTTGGCAGGCAACTGTTACTGGCCCATGGAGTTCGCAGGAGAGCAGTCCTGAATCCTTGATCTTGCGGCCGCCAGTGTGATTTCCAGAGCGGGTGCCTAGCCAGCTTGAATAAGCCTTTAAAGCAATTTCAGCCCGTCAGTAAAGCACCAGCCTTCCGAACACGAGGTCGCCAGCCCCCAGGCACCCGTATGAAGCGAACATCATGCGGTGCTGTCGGCACTTTGCCTTTATTGCAGAACTTCACGGGAACAAGAATACTACAAGCTTTCAGAACAACCCTGACACGTCTTGTCTTTCTAGCCTATTTGACGCCTCACCCCCTGCTCGGCGGCGAGTCTGTCATTGAAAGCCAGACTGGGCAGCAAGCAGTCTGAAACGGTGTGTTTGGATTGGGTTGCGGCCTGGACCCCCACCCGCCATGCAATGCGGCTCAGTACTGCTTGCATGTTTCTGCAATTTCGATGCGGCAACTACCTCTTGCCTCCCGACCTGCTGACAGACGTCTTGCGCAATTTGGGCATCCAATACTGGCGGCTACGAGTGCAATGTGAACGCAATGGAGAAATCATTCATTTCAAGATGCTATAGATCTGGCTCCAGCCGCCTTGGGCAAGTCTAGGGTGAAGCCTGTGAGGTGTGGACCTTCAGGGGCAGCTTGGCTGCAGTTGCAATAGCCTTTGGTTGAGGGCTTGGTGCGAAAAACGGCCTGTGATGCTCTATGATGACGCAATCATGTTCAATCGTGTTAACCTGCTTCACAGTGCCTCAAAATGCTCCAACTGCAATCAAGACGAACTCTCTCCTTATGCGCCTCGTTGGCTCCTTGGGGGGCCAGGTCTTGCTAATAGGTCCTCGACAGGTCCCATGCAGTGGCCGAATCTTTGGGTGGTCAGTCAGGCATGACATTGGGGTCACATGGGGGGCAAGGTCCTCCCTCATCTCCATTCCCCAACATGGGCTGCCGCGGTTGGCTCTCATCAGTAGCCCGTTTTGGGCAGCGATAAAGGGCTCATGTTCGTCTTTGCTGCACCTCTACCGGAAGACGCTGGGCAGGCTAAAGACATCCCTCATGCCATCTTGCTGTTTGTGCATCAGTCACGGCCATTGAGCGCTCTCCTCTGTGCTCCATGCTTCCTCTATTGAGGGATGACATGTCCCGCTAAGCACCTGTGCCACGACTTGCGCATGCCAAATTGCTGCATCTGCTCATCACGCATTTGATGCCCGAGAGGAGCAGAAACACTGAACATGCCATCTTTTGCTCAATGCGTGAGATCCGCGAAAATGTCGAAAGAGTCGCTCAGCCCCATCTCCGCCAGCAGCGTCTCAGCAACTTCTCCTTGTGTGCAATCATGACGTGAATTTCTGAGCGCAAGCAACCATCAACTCATCAACCCTTGCTGCTGCTGCTGCTGCTTCTGCTGCTAAGCGCACGCGCGCCCTTCAAGAAGTACCTACGAGTAGTAGCAAGGTCTGATCACATCTTTGGACCACCTCCGATGCTTTCAGGCCATGAGTCCCCCAGCAAAGGCCAGAACATGGGGACCAGCCTGCTGCAAAGCGGCCTGTCAGGCTACGAAACAGACCATCTGATGTTTGAGGCAGGCGTCAAATTGCAGCAACAAAACGACGAAGAGAGGGGTTAAGACACCCGGAAAGAATCTCACGCTTCATTGTCCTCTGGCACAGCTGAAGTCAGGTCTGCGCCTTCACTGTCTGAGGTCGATTCCTCCGAAAAGGTGCATGCAACAGGTTGAACTGAAGCTTAACGATAACTTCAGCCCGGCAGTGGACTGCACAGCAGCGGATTCCACTATGTGAGCATTACGTCTAGTTGTGTGATGTCTAGTCGGGTGAAGTCCCGCCAGACTGCAATGGGTTCCAAACGGCTCAGCGACTGGGGAGATCAAGGCGTGCTGGGTGTGCGCCAAACCAGCATAGTCTGGTCCAAACCAGCATAGTCTGGCTCAGGTCTGGCCAGCACTGCTCTTTGGACGCTTGCATAAGCTAGGCTTTGTTCTGCTAATTACAGGTAATTAGTGATCTGCAGGACAGCTCTCCCTCAGTCACAGGCACAGGCAACATTTTCAAAAAACATAAGTGAAGTTAACCAGCAGCATCTGGCCAAGCTACAGGCCTAAATAAACTCTGGCCGAACAGCCTACGCAGCTGACTCACTTAGCCTGCCGAGCTTTTGAGCTTTGAGCTTATCCAAATGCTGCAGGTCAACTCTAAAGGGTGCCGAGCCCTGGGCTGCGTTCGGTTAAGAATGGCCGGCAAACCGAAAAAAGCCCGCGCAGCATCCCCGCTTCAGCGGAAACAGGAACAGTCCCAGCTCTTAGGTTCTCCGAGGTTTTGCAGATCAGGCTGTTGCACAATGAGCAGAGCTGGGCTGTCTAAACATACAGGAAGATGGCCACGCTGTGCGCGACAGGCACAGTAGGCAGCACATTATCAGACCGTTCTCTGCCCAACATGTGTAGGCTGCAAATTCGCACTTTTCTTCGGCTTGGGCTTTGGGCCCGAAACGCCTTCGTCGCATGGGCCGGGATCTTGCGTTAGCTGCTACCCTGACCCGGAAGACCGTAGGGTCGTGTGAGTTCAAGCCTAGTCAACTCTTTCCAAGACTGGCCGCAGTCAGCCTTGCAGAGACTGATCACCACATCCCTGCCCGTTGGGCTGACGATAAACTTGGACTTGCCAGTGTCGAGGCGGCCCGGTAGAACGCTGGAATGAGCCGTCCATGCATAGCCTCCACAATCAATGGCCCGAATTGTGAAGCAGTTTGGAAAGAAGTCCACCTGGACATCCCTAAACAAAGTGCCCAATGGACTGAACTGCTGGGGCGTTATGCGGATGCGAAAGCGCCCTGTTTCCTTTTGACTGGTGCTCCTGCAGTCGTCTGTGGCCAGGCTGCCCGCAATGCTAATCTCCTTCCCTGCACCTATCCGTGTCTTGGCAACGCCCTTCTGCTTCTTGTCTGCATCTACCTGGGAGAATGTGATCTCAGTCCATCTCTGGCAGGATTGGCTTGAAGCTTTCTCGGAGGCACTCTCGTGAAATTCACGAAGCTTCTCTTGGGCAGCTTCTTTGGGATTTTGAAGGCAGCTGGCACAGCTGCGCTGCACGGTGCTCACTAGCCCCGGGCTGACAGGGAAAGCATTCCAGGACCTTCGACCCTTCTTGGTTTTCGTGCTTCGCCGCCACTGGTTCTCTTGGAGGTCCGGTGACTCCCGTTCCTGCTGTTCTGTCCCCTTGTTCTTGTTGGATGCACCGCAATCTGCTGACGACCCAGGACCTTCCGCAGCACAAGTGAGGACTGGAGCAGCCTTGTCGGGCTGCTGTTCCGGGGTCTGATCACTAGGACCCTCCAGACAATTCAGCAGCGGCAAAAAATCCTCATGCGACTGTTCCAAAACAGCCTTAGCAGTAGCCAAACAGACTGCTGTAGGTTCTGGTCCGACGGGAATCTTGCAACCCGGGCCGGCGTAGGGCTTCATATCCGCAGGTGGCCGCAGCCTTCCTGCAGATACATAGCCGAAGGGGAAGTCCTTCGCTTTGGGCTCGTCCTCACCTCGGGGCAACGTCACCCTGGCGTAAGTTGTTTCCATGTTCTTTTCCATTTTCCCTATATAACCCCTATATAGCCCCATATATATATAACCCTTATATAACCCCTAGATTATACCCCATGCCTGGCCTGCAGTCGTGAACCATCCGGTCACTTCTTCAAGGGCTTGGTCCAACCTTGGAGAACATCGTCGAGCCATCGGGTTTGCAACCTCCAAGCTTCACACAGCAACGCAAAGAAAGTCAGTGGATCGCCTACATGTTCCCCAGCACAGGAAGCACAAACCGAGCGACAAGGCTATTGCTACCAAATCGTGCCCGGGCCTTTGAAGACTAGCCAGGGGAAACAACGCGCTAGTGCCAAGGCACCGCTATGGCACCAGCAAAAATGTTCGAGCCAATGCTGCAAGACACCAACTGATGTGGATGTGATCTCCCAGAGCCTGTCCTGAAGATAATGACTGATCACATTAAACCTCTGTCTTGCCAGGCAGTGTAGAGAGCACCCAAAACCCTTCGGAGGTCAAGAAGCGAGTCTCTCAGCCTTGACGACTTGCCTGTCCTTTCTCAGGGATGCAGCCGCGAAGCGCAAGGCGTTGCCATTGCCTCTCTGATTCGACCCTTTTGCTCCGCATCACGCTGCTCAGGTGCTGAGCTCATGCATATGGATGGCTGTCAATATCCCTTCTCCCAGGAACGGCAACTGACGGAAAACTCATGGTGACGGGTTACGACGAAAAACAATCAGGAAGTCTGGGATGATGGCTTGGGAATCTAAATAAGAGTAGTACTGACTCTTCTGCAGAAAGCCTTACAAAACATACTAGCGCCATCATCATAAGACATGAGCGTTGTCGCCGGGTATGTTAGAGCTACTGAAACTCAAGCTAGTATTACTCTCAAGTCAGGTGAGACTCCCATCAGTTCATCCCTGAAACGTAACCATAAATCCTATGATGAAAGGAACGCCTAGCGCCACGCTATCACGGTCCTAGCGCCTACGTGGGGCAAAGCCAAACGCCTGAGTTGCCGCCTTATCACGCTGAACGCTCAGGTTGCCACTCCATCGTATTTTGCATAATTAGTTACATGGTATATTGAAGTCCGCCAGCATGGTTCGGCAATGACAAGAGGTGCTGCTAAGTCAATTGCACTTTATGCCAGGCTGCGCTTGACAGCTTCCATCACAACAGTCGAGTCGCCACGAAGGTCCTTGCAGCATCACTTCTGGCCATCTAGCGGATTGAAATCTGTAAGCCCGGCCTTGCACTTGGCTACAATCCGGACGCCTTCCAAAAGAGTACTGTACTTTGACTCTATAAGCCCAATCTTTGTCTGGCAATGTCTGGCATAAGTGAGAGAGCCCGCATAGATGATTTTCCACCATAATGACTCCCGCTCCTCCGAGGCGTACTTTAGCATGGTGGCGTCAAGTCCGACAGCTGCGTGAACCAAGTCCCTTGGGCATGGTTATATGGGAGTCATCCCTAAACAACGGGACCCAACATAGACCCCATAACACGATATTTCTTCTGATATGAACCCCTCCCAGAAAGGTATCCCTAATTTGGGGAAATCCCTCTACGGGCAATGCGGTGATCGCTTCTTTTTAACTACTGCTAGGCATGCTGGCTAAGCCATGAAGGGTCGGGAACTTGCAAACTTACTTAGAAGGTGGTACTTTTAGGGCCCCCAAAATATTTACGAACAGGGTCCCTTGTACCACAATACAGGAAATTAGTAACTATCCAGAAGTGCCACCTAGCTTAAGGTTTTGCCAAGCACATTTGATCACCAACTCAAACAACGAAAGGCGAGCCACCAAACCCAGGATTATACTCCCCCAAACTAACATGGAAACACATATAGCCCCTGTTTAAAGGGACAGTAATCTTTCTTTGTCTGGGTTTCCATGTTAGTTTCCGGGGGGTATAGCATTAAGAGGTGAGCTACAGCAACTAGGTGAAAATCATGTTTGAGCCCCAGCTTCCATTTGATTTTCCATGTTCTTGTCCATTTGATTCTCCATTCTTGGGGTTATATCCTTACCTCTGTGTAACCCCTTGCCCCCGAGTGTCTATGAGTGGAGGTAGACGCGGGAACGGGATTTCTCGGCTGCATGGTTTGACGGTGTACTTGACTTCAGGCTTGTCATGCTACGACCCATCAGAATCCCGCCTCTCTGCCCGGCGTGCTTCCGAAGCCCATCGCAAAGCTGCGCCCCGGCTTCTCAGTGGGAAGAGAATTTGTTAATTACCATGTCCGTTCAAGCAATCAGTTCACCAAAGATCGCACGGCGAAATCTTTCGGAGGAAACTTCCTGCGACACCTTGCAATAATACTTTCCCAGGCACTGCTTCAGCGCCAAGGCCACGAGTTCTGAGTCGTCTCGGAGATCGGAGGAAGCAAACTCGAGCGCCTGCGTCCGACACTTAGCACACCTGAAAATAAGGATCTAAAGGCTAAAATTGTCAACTACGAACTGCATCTCATAATGCAATGCGGACAAGACTCACAGCCGTTGTTTGCCACTGCCGCAGAAACAATCTCTGCATCGGTACCTGGGCTACTCTCAGGGCAGCCAGCTGCTCCGAAATAGGGGTTTATAGCGGTTATAAAGGGTTGTATAGGGATTATATAGCTATAGGGGGTATATAGGGGTTATATAAGGAGTGGTAAGCAGGCAGCTGAGTGTCAGAGGGTGGGGTCTTGCTGCAGTAGCCAGCCCAGCATCATCCAATTTTCATGGACAGCAGCCTGTTGTAGCTCTCGATCGATTATCCTGTCTTGACCTTCAGAATCAGAAATGGACAGCAAACATGCGTGCCGCATTCCCTATATAGCCCCTACATAATTATAGCCCCTGTATAACCCTTATATAACCCTATATCGCCTTACATAACCCCCCACATGACAGGTATATAACCCCTATACAACCCTGAGATAGCCCCTATATCTATATTCATAACCATAAAACCCCAATATTATTATAACCCCTATGCAACACAACCCCTGTATAACACTTATATAACCTCTAGATAACCTGAAGCTGCCAGGGCATGCCAGGGCACCCAGACTTCGCAGGGCCAAGCCTTTGCTACAGCGGATGGCATCCAACCTGTCCAGGTTTCCAGATGCGGTTGTATATGGGTTATATAAGGGTTAGAGCAGGGTGGATTATGTAGGGGTGTACAGGGGTATATAGAGGTTATTTAGTGTTTAGAAGGGATATTATCCCGAATGATGGAGAATCAAATGGAAAAGAAGATGGAAAGTGAAATGGGAACTGGGATTACAAAGGGGTTTATGGGCATTGGTGGTTTCCCAAAACTAGAGGTACCACTTTACGGGTCCCAATAATGAGGATTGTAGCTTTGGGGTTTGTATTTCACCCTATTTATGGAAACTACCAAAATGCGGTATGTCAAGCACTGCGAAACAGCAATGCTTTCCTCGCTGAGCACCGGACAAAAAGTCTTTCTGTGATCTCAGCGAATCGGATGCATGCTGGATGGAGTGAGGGTTCTGCTTGACCGCAGTCAGAACGATACCTCTGTCCTCAGTTCAGGTGTAGGTTCAGGCTCCTGCGAACGTTCAAAACAAGTCTAATATAGTATAATATGGTATAAAGTAGAATATAGTAGAATATAGTACAATATAATATAATATAGTGTAACATAGTATCTACTTCCTTTATGTATGTCTGATTTGTCAAGGCAGGGTGCAGCCCTCCAAGATGGAGGCAAATGTTCCAGTGCCTGCGCTCAAGATAGAACCAGCCAATCTCGTGTCCCGTGGTCAATTGTCAAAATTGTGGTCCCTTTTTGGGTACCCTGGGTGCCGTGCTAAAATAGGGAACCAAAAAGGGACCATAATTTTGACAACCACCCATGTGTTCTTCTGATCTGTCTTCCCCACGCTGCCGGGCTCACAGTTGCTACATGCCTTGTTTTGTTCAAAGTCCTGCGGTTTCAGGTTTTCCTCACTGCGGCTGTCGGCTTGACAAAGCACTCCCTCTCGCTCGCTCGCTCGCTCCCCCAGTCCTCCTACTCTTTGCCGCTCAAACATGCTCTTCTGCCGACCACACAAATGCTGCCCGGTTCCTACCACAACACGCCTAGCTCAAGGCTGCAGCTTCCCATTTCTTCTCTGAGTCTCCGCTATCACGCGCGGCGTGTTTCAAACTTCCACAGGGCCCTCCGCTGGTACCCCCACATCCGTGGCCTCTCCAGACCAAGCAACAACTGCTGCTGCAAAGTCTCGGTCACCCAGCAGCTCCTTTCAGCTACAGAGTCCATGGCTTGGAGTTGTGTGGTAAAAAAACCTTTCCCCACTCCCAATCCATTCAAGCTTGAGCTCCGGTGCCGCGAATCGGATCACGGCCTTGTCCTAAGTCAGGGCAAACCTGAATTTGATCTGCATCTGTGATTTCACGTTCCCTCCTATCTCGCGCACTGTGCGCAAGAAACAGTTTGCAGCAATTTCCTGTTCACTTTGTACTTGTGAGCTCTTGTTTCCACAGCTGCAAACGGGGGGGGTAGTGAGCTGACTTGACTGAGATCTC
This sequence comes from Symbiodinium pilosum, assembly GCA_905231905.1. Classification (NCBI taxonomy): domain Eukaryota; class Dinophyceae; order Suessiales; family Symbiodiniaceae; genus Symbiodinium; species Symbiodinium pilosum. The sequence goes on along the minus strand of CAJNIZ010043559.1, from coordinate 28,753 downwards.
TGGGAGCATGATCTGCATCAGCAAGCTGTGACAAAGTCTGTCCAAAGCTGACTGAGAATCCCCTTGCATAGCCGCCAAAACGACTTCATGGTCCCTCTTCATGGCATCCGGTGCTTTGCTGAGTTCGGCGGAGCGTTGGCGAACGCGACGAATCCTGAGCTTGAGGTGGCATAGCTCGAATGATTTCGTCGCGCAGAAAGCGCGTTAGCATCCCTGTCTCAAAGCCTTCTGCCTCCTCAGCCAGAACAGCCATGTTGGGAGATGGCGCTGGCTCTCAAGGATGTCAAGATTCCTGATTCCTGGAGCTGCAACCAAGGCTCCAGCTTTCAGCTTCAGCTGATACAGCGATCCGCATGAACGTGACCTGGTTGTCGGTCAGTACATCACCGAGTCCTTGACTGTCAGCCCTGCGGCTGAAGAATTCGTCTTCTGTGCAACAGTTGCTGGAGCTTTACAAGCTGGGACAATGGAATCCTACCTTTCTATTCAGGTGCCTCACACATGCTCACACTGAAACTTCCGTAGAAACTGCCCGCTCTTTCGCAGCTGACGCTATGATCCATCCGAGCCACGGTCGGATTCGCGAAGTGGAGCCACGCCTGACACTAAGCGTTGTTGGCGCCGTGGCACACCAAGTGCCTGCAATCAGGCTTAGGTCCGGATGGCCCTGCTACAATGCAGAATAATGAAAGCACCGCGTGCGGGATGGCAGCTAGTCATAGTGTGAGTCCAACAAGACAACACAGGTGGCTCCACCCATGAAAGCAGCGCAAGCACTCTTTTCCTATTAGACTCGGACTGCGTGCCAAGTGATCTCAAGGGGCCCCTTTGGGCCGACACAGCGACAGCACCGCTCAACCTGCACATGAGCTGGGACTTTCAGGAAGGGCTTCTGCTACATGCATTCACAGCCCCCGGAACTTCGTTCCTGAAAGTGAGGCCTTTCGTGTTGCCTGCCCTAACGCTTGTTGTAGCCTAGTTGTTCCCGCTCATCTCTCTTGACCTCCAGGGCCTGTGCCTCATTGACGATCTTGTACTCACCGGTGTTCAGGAGGTCGTACAGCGCTGTCATGTTCCCAAACTTCTTGGTGAGGCCGTCCACAATCATGTTGGGATGAGGCACCCACCTCACAACGCTTTTGATAGCATTCATGTTCTGGCGAACCATTTGGATTTCCAGCGAAGTCCGCTTGTCTTGACTGGGTCCAGTGGATTCTCGGGACAAGTGGTCGTACAACGCCTTCGCGTCAACGATGCACAGAGACTCCTTGAGCTGGTCCTGAGACTCGTCCTTAGCAATGGCGAGGATCTTGTTGTCCTGCAGCCGCGTCTCCCACTCGGCGAGCTCGAACTTAGGGTCGATCAGCTCGGAGACCACCCAGCAAAGTTCGCCGAGTCCCTTGGACAGACTCTGAGTCTCCGCCGCCAAAGTTGAGTTCACAACCTTTTGGATACGACTGCTCTTCCAACTTATCAGCGAACACGGCACACGTCGACCTCGTTGGAGATCCTCGTGGAAGGCGATGATCCCATAGGCACCTTGACTATGCCCTCCATAGGCATTGGCAAAGCTCGCGTCTGAGGCCACACCCCATGCCAAGTTCTCCACTGCGATAGCACGGATCTTGATGGAGAGGTCGGGATAGCTCTTGATTAGGTGAACTGCTTTGTTGACATCGATGATGTCCTGAACGGTCGGCTTGGGAAACACTGCTGAGCCCAAGCTTGCAGCCGCCGATGCATCAGGCCTTCCCTCCTTTCCCAACCAACTCAAAGCGCCGACCACTGCACGAAGTTGAGAAACCTCGGAGTCGGAGGCCAAGGCTTTAGGGGTCGCTTTCCTGCCTTTCGCCAAAGAAACAGGGTCCAGCCTCTGTGTGACGAACTTCAGCATGTCCACTTGGAAACTAAAGTCGGCATTCTGCTGCACCCTTCGGCCATTGAAATTGCTCCATCTCCTGCAAGAAGTCAAACTTGCCGAACTCAAAACGAGAGCGCAACTGAGCAATCTTCTCGTAGTGCTGTGAACTCCCAAAGGTAAAGAGATCATCAACTTCGATGGCGATGGCTCCTTGCAGCTTGCTTTTGTCGTGCAAGTAGTAGATGGTCGGGTCGATGACACTCTCGCGGTACCCAAGTTCCAGCACCGCTGCCTTGAGGGTTTTGCGCCAATGCGCCGGAGCGTCACCCAATCCGTAGCATCCAGCAACGATCTCCACGATCTGCTCCGGATCCAAGCCTTTGATTCCGGCCTTCGGCTGGCTAGCGTAGAGCTTGCCTGCGCTTCTGTGCAGCGGAAGAGATTGACAGAATGCACTTTTGCAGTCTCCTACTGAGGCGGGATACTGCATAGACGCCGCAGTCTGAAGTAGGACGCCGAAGGAGGTCGAGTTGAGCGTGGGGGCGTACCGTTGCAGGATGCACCACCTCGACTTCCGGGTATCAGGAGATCCTGGTTGCTCACCCGGCTTCCAGCGCCGGACCATGCGAGACGGCAAAATTCCATCAAGCTGGTTCTGCTCTTGCAGTGTTCGCCGGACCTCGCGTGATTCAGCCACGCTGAGCACCCTTATGGCATTTGTCCCTTCGATCTTATGCCACTCGGCAGCGTCTGAGGCATGCCAACCTTCCCATTCGTGGGGTTTTATTTCATGTTCGTATATCTCACCCTGGCCACGCGGCTTGCCGTTGAGAAAGTTCTCCACTTCCAGAACTCGACTTGAAAAGATCGTGAATCCAGTCCAGCTTCCAGGATTGCAGGTGGTTCTCCGCCTCAGTTTGAACCAGTTGTCTCAGTTCATCGTGACATCGCCCTTCTCGTCCACCATGAACGTGTGTCTATGCTTCAATCTACGAGTCATAGCCACTCCACGAACTTTGGCTGGGTTCAGAAGGGCACTTCGAGGCTCGTTGTGGTAGCACACCATGGTGTCGCGGTCCACGACCTCCCAGAAGTCTTTCTCCTGCTTCCACTTGCCATTCTCGAGTGAGAACCAAACACGCGCAGTGGCTCCCTCATCTTTGACACTCCAGTAAGGCCTGGTCTCCTCCTCTATACGTAGTCGACGAAGTCTTCGCGCCGCCTCGTATGGAGCACTTCCAGGCGGGTTGCCATCCAGCACCTCGTTTCTCATAACAGCCTGAGCTGTCTCCAGGATCTGCGTTGGCCGCCATAGGATGCATCTCCGCCACTGGTTCCACTCCAGGTGACGGCCAAGGCTCTGGCTCACCCACTGTGGGCCTAAGATTCGAGCTTGCCTCGCTGGTGCGTCGACTGCTCACTCCAGCCGCTTCATCTGCATGAGGAAGATGTTCGCTCGGCTCATAGAACTCGCTTAGATCATCATCATCGCCCTGAGGAACAGGAATTTCTTCAGGACTGAGAACACGTCGTCGCTGAGCAGGTCGATCATCTGGAACCCATTCAACTCCGCCTTCTCGGTCTCGTCCGCCTGAGTTGTCCTCCCCCTCTATTGGCGGAAACTCCTCCCTAGTCATGTCCTTGAAGGTTCTTTTCTGAGCAGTTCTACCGAGTTCTTCCTTCAGCGCCTCCAGCTCGCCCGCCAACAGCTCCTTGGCCATCTGTTCCTGACTGGTTGCATGTCTGCACTGCTCCACGCTCACCTTCCACAGCTCGCCTCTCATATCCAAAGGCTGGGAAGCTCAAGGGCCAAGACCACACCTGGGCCAACCCAAATCGGCTTCTTGCCCTCATGTGCCTCCTCCGTCATCTCATGTCTGCGCTTGCGTTCTCTGGGCTGACGGTACACATATACCACTTCTCCAGGGAGAAACGTTGGCATAGGTCTTGATCTGGAGTTCTTCGCCCTGGTGATGGCCAGCTCAGTCTGGGACTTGATGTAAGCCTCTTGCGCAGCCTGACGAATGTCCATAACCCTTCTCATCTCTTCCCCAGCGCTCTGAACCACCAACCGTGGATCCAAAGGGTCATCCGACAGCAGTGATCCAGGTAGCCGCAGACTGTGTCCAATTTGCCGCTGCATAGGAGAAAACCCACTTCGGTTGCCGTATCTGTTCTTTGCCCTCATAGACCAGGGTCTTGAGTTCCTCCCATGAGCTGATTTGAGCGACATCACGAGCTCGCTCAAAGATATGTTTGAAGTGGGCTCCTGCTCTCTCCGTTTTTCCAGCCTGCCAAGGACTGCGGGCTGCAGTATGTCGGACCAGTGCGCCAGCTTGGGAAGCAAGTTCAACAAACTGACCTCTAAATTCTGTTCCCAAATCGGCCACCAGAATTTCTGGAACTCCAAACACACGACCCCACACTCTCAGAAACGTCCTCCAAGCGTGGTCCGACTCCATATTCTTGAGCCTCTCGACCATCTGATAGCCAGTTCCCCAATCCACCATACTCAGCGCGGGAAACGTCTCCCTCTTGTCCAGCGAACTCAAGAACACCACGTCAACGCCAACCACCTTCCCTGGCTCGTAGCTTTTCGGCAACACGGCCGGCTTCGCCGGTTTGGGGCGAGGCCTTGCTTCACAGGCATCACATTTGAAGGATTTCGCCACGTATCTCACCACATGTGGCTTGGCATGAGCAATCCTCAGTGATCTTGCCATCTCTCTTGGAGCCGGATGACCCATGTTTTCGTGCAGCTTCTTGATGAGCCTCTTCTCTTCCTCTGTTGGCTCCACATTGGCGTCCACAAGCGGCTGCTCAACGTCCACAGCTTCTTCTTCCTCTCCAGCCACCTCCGCAAAGATCCTCGCTGTATCAGGTTCCACCTCCCGCAATGAACCATCGAACATGGTGAGGTAGCTGACACTGGGCACCTCGAATCCAAAACTTCGAAGCTGAGCAAGCGTGTCCACTGAGGCCACATCCACGCTCCGAACCGTGTACGCTGAGACCACATACCTTCGTCCTGACCACGGCTGTGATGCATGCCAAACTTCTGGGTCAAACTCACACACTTTGTAACTGATGTCATGAAGCTGACCAAGTCTTCGGACACCATCCGGCATGTGCTTGGCAACCTTGGTCTTGTCCGCATCAAGGACGTTGTCTGCTGTCCAAAGCTGTCCTCCTTTGAACTTCCCAGCCGCGGTGACGTAGCTAGGCCATCCTTTCTTGTTGTGTAGATCACGATGAGGGCCAGCTCCTGCATTCACTCCCACAGCTATGCTGGTCCACACAGCGTGTCCAAACCCCTGACATCGACACTGGTACCTCATGAACTTGTTCAGGTACTCAATGAAAACGGGAAGCTCATACGTTCTGTTTGCAATTCCCCATTGGCCTCCATGCGCATACAAACCAAAGTAGAAGTAGCTTCCCTTCTTGGAAGATGGCCGTTGCCTAGAGGACATCTGAGGCCACTCGTCAAGGAGCTTCTCAAATGAAGTGTAAGAGAGATCGCCCTGACGCATCAGTCGAGTAGCCCTATCCTCTAGCGCCCTTGCTGCCTGACTGGAGATGAAACATTCTGCGGGGCTCCCACTCTCGTCCACCACATTCGCTAAATAAATGCCCTCCTGGTTCTGAAAGGAGTTGTTGGCGTTCGCATGGCTTGCCTCGTGGTTCTCAAAGAGATTCTCATCCCCGTGGAATGTGCTGGAGTTGAACTCGGCTCCCTCCAACAACCCACTCGCAACAGCCTTCTCAACTGCATGAAGAAGAAACGAATTGTTTCCCAAAGCCACCACACCCGAGTCAAACTGCTTCTGAACCCTTTTCCCAAGCAAATCACCAAACGAAGTCCCCCTTTCCACAAGCTGAGCCATTTCGCTACCGTGAAGAATCACGAAAGCCTTTCCTCTTTGGTGTTGCCACTCTGCCGCGTCGAGGAGGTTACTCAAACCAGTCTCGAAGAACTCTGGTTTCGTAGCCGCCAACACCAACATATCAGGACACTCGGCACAAAGGCTTTGCCAGAACTGCTCACCTCGTGGGTCATCAGCCATCCGGACTTTTGGCTTGGCGGACTGTTTTGGGAGCTTGACAGTAGCCAACATCTTCTCGACTGCAGCTACCGCTCGCTTTCTTTCTCCACATGACAACGCCCTCTGCTTGCCCACATCTTCTCCCCAGGCCACAAAGGCTTCCTCCTGCTCGAAGATCGCCACATACTCAGTATTCGCGGGCATAGCCTTGGGCAGCCACCCAAGATGTTGTGTCCACTCGCTGCCAGCGAGAAATTTCGAATAGAAAGTTCGGGACAAGGTCATGTCCCACGGAAGTGGAGTTTCATGAAAGCCAAATGCCCTCATCTGCAATCTTCTAGCGGTCTGCAGCTGCGACCCAGATCTCACATGGCAGACCTGATCTGGACGCAAACCAGCAGGCAGCTGGTTCAGGGATCCCTGACCATTTGGAACCCCTCCGTCTGCGCCGCATGGGCTGCCTGCACTTGCTGCATGAAGCCTTGCATCCAGGCCATCTGGGTGCGCATCGTCTCCATCTCGGCACGGTGGGCATGAGTCTGAGCTTCCATGCCGTCCTTGTACTGCTTCTCCATGGCCCGCTGTTGCATCTCCATTTTTTTGGTCTTCCGATCCACATGGGCTTCGGCCTGGCTTTGTATTTTCTTGACCTCCTCGTTGAAGGCGTCCATCTGGTCCACCTCCATCTCCGGCGCATTCTGTCCCGGATTCTGCTCCTTGGCATCTTGCAGGAAGAACTCGCACATCCGACCTTCGCAGCGAAAGAAGTGCCTCCGCTTTGTCGGACCCTCTTTCTTGACTTGCCAGCGATGGGCAGGCGTCTTGCACAGACACATGATCTGCCCTGAGCTTGCTGCAGTTGAATTCGCCGTTTGATCTGAGGATCCTGACGTGACTCGAGACTTGGCCTTCTTCTTCTCCAGGAGCTGCTCTGGGGACAGGTACCTCCAGCGACTCTTGCACATGTCGCAGTAGACCTCTTTGCTGTATTGGTTGCCCCCTCCCTTCAGCTCCGAAGTCGGGTGCACACACTCTCGCATAGTCTTCTTGGGGACATCCTTGGTCTTGCGCAGGCCCAGGTAGTCGGCATGCTGGATAATCTCCTTGTGTTCGAGCTGCTTGTCCGACACAGTCTCCGTAGCGGATCGGCGGGTAGAAGGAGATGGGTCCACATCCGGCGAGCCCAGTCCCAAAAGTTGCGAGGAGGAACTTGGCAGCCAATCCAGCACGCTTGCGCGCAGGCCGATGAGCGCCATGAGGTCCGCCAGCTTCTCGACCACTTTCCTCCACCTTTGCAGCACCTTTCGCTGCCTCAAAGTTGCCAACGGCACGTTCGGATGGCCCCGAACTTCTCGCTCTCGATGACTCAGCATTCGCCCCACAAGCGAAGACGCACTGGCCATTGGGCTTACACGTGGTTGGAGGGTCGCAAGTTGCTTCAGCTTTGAGATTGGTCATGCTCTGGAGGAATGTAAACTGCTCGGGGTGCTCAACATTATGCGCTTCATGAGGCATGCTCCAACCCCCAGGCGCAAAGTCTACCACTGACACCGACATGTGACCTGATGGAAGCTGGTGCATCGGGGCCTTGGCTCCAAAAGCTTTGACTTCCAGAACATCTCGATCCAGGTCGACGATCGCCCTCAGGTTCTTAAGCAGCTTGATGGGCAGAAGCATAGGCACATTGTCCGTGACAACAGTTAGTTCAATGAGTCCATTGATCCCAGCAATGCCTACAGGAACCTCTGCGGTGCCGATAACAGTGGCTTTCCCCCCTACTCCACAAGCTTGAGCTTTACGCGTTGTGTTCCAACGGATCTTCAAGCCATAGCTTCTGAGCGACTCTGCAAACCTTAAGAGAGCCTCCTTGCCAAGGAGACCGTCCTGGGCGGCCGTGTCCACAATTCCTTCGGAGGCACCTGTCACGACGCCAATGAAGCTAGGAGGGTTGACTTGTGGATCTTGGGTCAGCTGTACCGGCTCTCTGGCTACTTCGGGAGGCTTAAACGCAAGCTTGCTCATGATGCTTCCAAGCGTTGGGACATAGGACACAAAACTGCTGATCACGCCATTTTCCTCAATCGCGTAGAAGCTCTGCTGTCCTCCCTCGCTGGGAGCGCCAGCCGCTGACTGCACAAAGAACCCTGAACGGGTTGATCCAGAGGACTGGCTTGACGATGGAAAATTTCGGTGTGCCGCAGCGGCAGCCCTGCCTCGTTCATCAGGGGGGTTCGTGCATTCCTTTGCCCAATGTCCTACAGCTCCACAACGAGCGCACTTAGTGCGCAACTTGAGCATATCCACATGGACTTTGGTTTGCCCATCCTTGGTGAACTTGACGTACTCCTTGTTCTTGACTCCCAAAGTGGGTCTGCTCTTGCCCTTGCCTTTGCCCTTCCTTGGAGCAAAGCTCGAACTCCCCTTTCCAGTCGAGGCCGGCTTGTTCGGATAGTAGCCCCTGTTTGTCTTCTGCTCACGGAGACTCCTGCGAACATCTTGATAGGTGGCCAGAGCTTCTTGCAAATCTTCTTCTTCATAGACCTCGTGCAACTCGCCTTCGCCGATGTAGACATAGTCGTCATCCCCGTCGGACTCGTCATCATCAGTCTCCTGGCCCTGCACGTAAATGGCCTGGTCCACCTCGTCGCCCTCCTCGTGGCTCTCGCCGTCCATGAGGTAGTGAGCTCCTCTTCTCTTTGGTTCTCCGAACGCCTTGTCAAGCTTCCTCAGGTTGGCCACCACGGTCTTGCGATCGTACTTGCCCGCGCCCCACGTCAGCATCTGACTCTCTTGGACCTCGGACAAATTCGCATGACGGAACATGACATAGCCAGTGACCAGCTCATGAAGCTTAACTCCCTGACGCTCCAGCTCCTTAAAGGAATGCTCCATCCGGATCACGAAGTCGCCAAAAGACTCTCGGGCAGACCTGATGTCTCCATAGATCGCACTCTCGAAGGCCTTAGGCAGGGAAGTCTCCAGATGAGGAGCGAAATGCTCCTTCAACGCCTTCAAGATGTTGTCCCTGCCGTCTTCGCACGCGATCTCCTCGAAGGTCAGGTTCTCAGCTGCAGCCTTCGCCGAGCCGGACAACTGCCGGAGTATCTTCACACCCCATTTGGCTTTGGGAGCTTCCGTTTCGAACTCCCATAACTTGAGGTCCTTCAACCAGCGTTCAAACGAACGTTCGGGATCCCGACCATCGTATGGTGGCGGCGGCTCCCTGTCTCTCCAGGATCCACCATGGGCGCCCGGGCCCTCAGTGGCCATTGAAGTCTCCACTGTCTCAGGCGGTAAAGCCTGAGTCTTCGGAGGCATGCGCACTCAGCCGCCGAAGCCACGTCCCAATGCCCTGTGAGCTTAGAGCTCCGCTACCACCTGTGAGTCCAACAAGACAACACAGGTGGCTCCACCCATGAAAGCAGCGCAAGCACTCTTTTCCTATTAGACTCGGACTGCGTGCCAAGTGATCTCAAGGGGCCCCTTTGGGCCGACACAGCGACAGCACCGCTCAACCTGCACATGAGCTGGGACTTTCAGGAAGGGCTTCTGCTACATGCATTCACACATAGGCTTTGGGCCATTGAAGGACAAGCACACAAAAAAGACGCATACGGCATACCCATCTACACGTCACATTATGCATTTCATTTCCCAAGCTGTTGCGTCGACAAGGCCAGGCGCTTCTTTTAAAGCTCTCACCAACAATACAACCCAGAACCCACAAACACGCTTGAGGTTCAAGTCACTCCTCCCTTTGCGTGGCAAGAAAAGCCTTCGCTAATGCCATCTTCAATTCTGCCGTTGTCCAGTTCGGATCAGCATTTATGCTGCCTCAGGCTGGACAAAACATGGGACGTATAAGCTGTGCAAGCGGACATGCTGTATTTGGCCCAACCATTCCCCGGAGCACGAAGCCTGACAGGACAGTACACCATATGCCTCACAAGTGGCATGCAGTCGCAAATCTTGAGCATGACGGATAGCTAACGGCTAACGGAACGCGCGACTTCTTAGTCACTGTTGCTTCTTGCTATTGAGGCTCACAGTGGACCGCTCAAATTGTTGATCTTCACCACAAATGACATCACCCAAAGGCAGGGAGGTCAATGTGCTCGCTCGCGCTTGGCGAGGCAAGCCTGTGCTAAAGCCAGCCGTGCCGGCTCCGCTGGATGCGCCTGCCCTTACCCAGTGCGGAAGCCATGGCAGGCAATGGGTACAGCAATTGAACATCTGCCATCTTGCAAACCTTGAGATGTCAGCGCCGCGGATGCATGTTGGGTTCGGGGTGCTTGTGAACTGTAATCTGCGAGCAGGTGACTTTACTCCGTCTTGCTCCTTATGCAATCTATAATCAATGCTGCACGCTTCCACAGTGTGGATGTTGCCAAGCGCTGGGGCCATTACAGTTCTGTCGCTGCCCACCACCATCAAGTGGGAGGCCTAGCTGCCGGTGGAAGATTACAGGCAGGATACTACACACAGGACGATCCAATGACAGGACCAGGCGTGTCAGTTGCGCGTCTGACGGTTTGATTGCTAATTTACCAACGAGGCCTGCGGCGAGAAGCATATGTCAGTGACCTCAGTGAGGCTGAGTTAGCTGCCCAATGGGCTTGGAAACAGGCGACCGTGCTACTGATGCCTGCCTGTTTGAACAGCAAGCTTTAGCCCCCCACAGCGTAGCCCTCGCATGCCGACAGTGCCATCTCTGGGCCTTGCCGACAACTGCGGAAGCTGAACAGGGTAGACGGGCTACCTTGATACTTGATGTGCTAAGCGTATGCTCAATGCTCAATAATCCTTCAATTTTTCCGAAAGCCGAATCGAGGCCAAGCGGGGGCGTGTGCTCTTCACAGCCTTCATGGCTCGGCCGCAGTATGAAGGCTCACTTCTCGTTAGCCTTCAGCTGGGGAGGGTGATGGACCAGTCCTGGCGACGGTTCTTGCGACTTGGGCGAACCACTCGAGATCACTCGAGCAAATCAAATCAATCCTTCAGGATCGTATCCACCCAAGGGATGAATATGGCATCACCCATTAATGGCCAAGAGCCCACCTCAGTCATCAGATGCGGTGTTAGGCCAAGTGCTCGTTGCTACTGCACAATCAACGATTTGAATCATCTGTTAAAGCCTTAGATTCTGGGAATCTCGGATAAACTTCCACATGAGCCAGGCGCTCCCAAGTAGACAGCTCGTGTCATGCAGCTAGTTGATGTCCAAGCCAGGCGGCTGGCTCCTTGAGGTCCAGCTCGGACTTCTTTGCTGCGCCTGCTGTCACCTCTTCGACAGCGCCACTTGCGTTCACTGTACAGTAGCGCACCCAAATCACACCATCGCCATCCTGCAAATCACGTCGCATCAACTTGAACAGCTGCTGACTGCTGTCATCTGGATTAGAGACTGTGGCCCGTCCTCCAAACAAATTGCGCAGTGCTCGGGATTTGCAGCGCCGCCTCGCGGTGCGACAGCACGGGTGCCCAGCACCGTTCCTAGCGCCCAAACACATCATTGGAACATTAAACTTACGAACCAGAAGTGGGCCGTTCTTGGGACTAATCCACTGTTGGGACGCCTGCGTACTTGCCGCGAATGGCCGCATCAGCAGTAGGAGATATGGTGGTTACATCCCAGGCAGCGTCCATGACTCTGCGGAGAGGGTGGAGCCTGCGGCCCACAAGACTCCTATACTGGTTTGGGCCTGACAAACAATGCGGATCGAGCAAATGTCGCACAAGGCTGCCAACTTCGAACCCATTTTAAAGCAGTGCTCCTCTGATAACAGCGCGGTGGGATCAGTCTTGGTCCGGCGGAAACAGAGAGGACTCTGTCCTGTCCCTTTCAGCCCCTTTGCATTTAGTCTCGCTTGATGTGTCGAATGCAGACATTTTCCCTCCCAGCCCTCTGTGATGCATGCAGGGAACACAAATGCCCAGCCGACATGGAGATAATTACGCTTTAGTATCCTTCAGATGTGCTGCGCATGGTGGCGACGTGCTTGCGATAAAGTCCGTTAAGGTCCTCCTCTGGCTCTGTCATGCGCTGAAGACGTGGTACACTCGGTCATACTTGGTCGGCTGCAGTGCTCCAGAGGTGGCCCCGTGGCATGGCTTGAAGTGCGTCCTTGGACGGTGCCGATCAGAGACATGTTGATCTCATGCATAAGGGGTTATACAGGGGTATATAGATATCATTGCTATTATTCTTACTATTGCTATTTGCTGTTACTATTACTATTTGATATTACTATTTGCTACTGTTATTACTACTATTATCATCTTTTCTGGAAGCCGTGGAAGTGCAAGGCTCTAGCCAGAGGCAGATCTTGGCCGGCTCGGCCTAGTCGAGGCGAGTCGCGTTGGCATGAAGAGACGCTGCATCTACTCAAATTTACTCAACTACTATAGTACATTGGGGTTATAGTGGGATAATGGAAAAGAAAGAAGAAACTACTATAATATAGTGGGATTATAGGCCTTTGACCAGGCTTGGGTGGCCCAAAATCTGGCTTTGACCTCAGAAGACACACGCTCCCGTGCAGGTCATTGATCGTCAAGCAAAAGGAGGATGCAGTAGTTGCCTGGGGCCGCGTCCCCACGGGTCTAGTGTTCAGCTGCGGCTTTCCCAGGACCTCAGACAGCTGATCTATAACAAGCGGCATGCTGAAATGAGCTGCACCAATGGCTCAGTATCCGTGAGCTCGCATGGCATTGATGAACCATGCCGAATCCCCCGCATGTCCTGCATGGAGTTATGTAGACATGGCAATCAGAGCCTGCTGAGCTTGACGGAGCATGCGCTGCCAGTCTCGCAAATCGTAAGGTCTTCGACATGCTTGGGCAAAGGCCCGTGGAGGCTCGGTTGGAGGGCCGTAGCCTGCAGATTTCACCTTCAAAGTCGGTAAATTTCGGGTGCAGTACCTCTGCTAGATCTAGCTTTCGGGCACCATGTAGGAGCCCAAACACTACGGCAACATCTATGCCGAAGTGCATGTTTTGTGGTCATCTATAAGGCACCTTCTTTGGAGACTGCGCGCTACGCCCGCTGACACCAGCTGTAGGGTGATGTCTGCGGATATGACTGCGAAAGTAAAACGCACGGTAAAGCCACGCAGTGCCGGTGAAACCACCTGAGGCAGTCTTTGCATTGAGCTCCCTGTGGCTTCTGACGCGGTGAGTGAAGGCAAAGAACATTTTTTGAATAAATGGCATGCCGGGCTACGGCCTGCCTTTGCCTTTCAAGCATCTTTTTGCACCTGTACATGAGGAGCTCTTGCACAAGACGCCGCGAAATTGATCGTAAAATGTTGCCCTGGCTGTCTGGCGTCTGCAGCGAGGGAGAGTCTGCTTAAGTCAGATGCTTCAAAGAAAACAACTCAGTAGCACCTCGCGCAGACTGCCCAGGCCACTATATTTCTCGATGGGGATCCCATGCATGCTGCAGTCAAGGATGCGATGGGGATTTGAAGACTTCTCCTCGCTGATATATGACGAGGTACCTGAACCATGGTGTGAAGCAACATCGCTGCTGTTGGGCATGTGCACCAGCAAAACCTGGTGACACTAGCTTGTTGTCACTGGCTTAATTGGAACAGCTTAGGGCCCAACTCAGGATACACGTTCTCGGTATCGAACCTGCAGCTGATCGCCCGACCCGGATAGATATCACAACTCCCTTACCGAATGTCTGAGAATCGAATCGACTGAGACCTGGCGGCCACTGGAGCTGTTACATATGAGAAGCCTTTGTATGTCCTCTTAACATTCTGTGAACCGCCGATGCCCAATGTGGTTCCCCTGCAGCGCTTTGACGCTTTGGCATAGCATGACGCAAAGCATTATTTGTGTAGCCTCACTAGCACCTCTGCCTTCAGCGTCACAGCTCTCTGGCACGCGTTTGCCATCTGGGCACCGCGCACAATGAACTCACGGTATGTGCCGGAAATCTTCTTGCGGTCTCCAAGGATGCAGTCATAGTCCCTGAGTTTAAAAGTGGAAAGAGGGCGTGTCTGTCGGTTGTGCATCAATTTCCCGTGTTACCTACAAACATGTGTGCAATGCGCTGCCGGTACATGTTTTGCACTTGGCCGACGTGAGACCCTGGCCCATGAATGCAATCCTGTGTCAAGGCTTCAGGATCAGGGGTCCTGAACATGGCACATTTTCTGCAGCCCTTGTGAATCATTTCTGCTGGCAGATCCTTTCGTCGGTGTACCTCACGCGCCCTCCAAGGACACGGCCTCAGCACATCAGGTTTGCTTTGGTGTCTACAGCCACTGCAAGCCACGCTACAAGATCTTGTAAGTGCTCTGGTCAAGAGGTCGAGACAGGAGGGTGCAGAGATCTGGTGCCCAGAATTGCCCAAAGACCATGTCAATGTAATTCTAAGGTTTGTTCAAGAACGGTCCCTGTGCGCCACACACAATAGCACGGTGTACAGGCCATCCTCTGCCTTTGCGTACTCATCTGCCTCAGCTGCAATGCCGTACCATGCGCTAAGGCACAAGATGATGGCACTGGCAATCATAGAGATTGACTCACTGATCCTCGTGCCTTCGTGATGGACTCTGCTAAGTACGATCCGCGGCCTCAGCAAAACAGTGCAGCTCTCCGCAGCGCCGAATTGCAACAGCACGGCTGCCAGATAGTACGTGCCACAAACGCAGGCAAAACGGATCGAAGAGATTCAATGAAGCGAAAATACATACGAAATACACAATCCTGATGGGACCTCCTGTCGAGCTCGTGTTCACTCTCCACTTTTTTTCGCATGCATTCCGTACTGCAGCTGGTCAAGGGATGCAGTGCGCCTGCTGTCCCTTTACACTCGGCCACGGGGATTGTCTCATCAGTCCATCTCATCTAGGCTGGTCAGGATTTCCACGTTTTCAGCTGAAACTGACGATGCAAACTGTTCTTGGGGTGGCTCCTTAGGCTGCAGTTTTTCGGGGCAGTGCTTTGCACAGTTCCCACGGCCATTTATGGCTTGCAGATGCTTCTTCTCTTCTTCGCCAATCAAACCATCCTGGAAAGCTGTCTTGATGCACTGTGCAAAATTACCTCGGATCTGTTCGTAGGCGGGATTGGACTGCAAGAGCAGCTTGAGCTTCGCGTGCTCCTCAAACTGCTGCCGCACGGCCTCCATCTGCAGCTCCTTATCCACAGCCTCAGTCGGCAGCTGGTCCGGAAGAAGTGGATGCTCCGATTGTTCCGCCATGGTTCCAGCTGGATAGGCCGTGCGAACAGCACTACCATTGGCGTTTGCCCTGTCATTAGAATCCAAGGTCTCTAAAAAGGCTTTGGCAGCAAATTGTTCCGCATCAACCTTTTTCCGTCCCAGTTGTTGGGACTGAACTGTGCGGTTTCCGAGGGCCAGAGTGGAAATAAAGCCGCCGTTTTCGGACAACAGCGTCTTGTAGGACGCGATGTTGCCTGAAGGCTGTTGCAGCCGCGCCAGCTGCCCTTTGAAATCATGAGGTGACTCTTGTGGAACCAGCTCTGGATGAGAGAGTACATGGCGCAGAGCCACCTCAGCGGCGCTCTGCTGTGCCGCCAACTTGTTTGAGGAGAGACAGCCGGAGAGCGGCTCCAACTGACCAACTTGAGCTGTGGCACGAAACTGCCCACCCTCCGCAAGCACGTCGAATTTCACTGCATGTTGTCCAAAGAGGTCTAACAGTCGGCCCTTGGCGTTTGCAGTCTCCATCACTACGAGTACAACAGCGCTTCGCTCTCGCGTGCATCCTTAAAGAAATCCAGGATCTGGCGCATCTCTGCCCATCCGCCTTTCTGGCAAAAGATCTTACAAATTCTGAATTGGGCCTGTTAATGGCTATGGCTATGACTCAAAAATAGCCCTGACCTCACCCCCACATGCATGTGCACAACTAGGAAAAATCGTATGGCATCTGTTGCTGCTTCCTGTTTCTGAAGCACCCGCGCTGCTGGCGAGTGGCCGTACAGGGTGCCGGTGGCACTGCCAGCGAGCCTCATTTTGAAGTCAGACCTGGCGGAACTTTGGCAGAACTGATCCCCTCCCTTAATACTGAACCCCCAACCCCTGACAACACAGGTTACCCCTAATGTAGAGGTATGGTAGCATATTGGGGGTTGTATTGCTAGGGAGGTGAATGGCCCCGCAGTGCAGTCAAGCCCACTGATTGGCCTGCAAATGTTGTGAGCAGCTGAGCTGCTGGTCCCATGCCAAAGGTACCACCTCAGAAGCGACAGGGGCTGTATACATGCAGGATGTCTGACAAGATGTCTAACATTCAAACAAGCTGGCACCAAGCTCTGAGAACAGCAGCTGAGCGTTTGAAATGTGCTAGACACAACCATCGGCTTGGCTTCAAACTCATTGATGTCCGCGTCCAGAGTGTCGCTGTCACTGTAAGCCGCCCAGATCCTGCGGTCATAATAGGTAAAGCAGGAATGTCGTTTGATCAGGGTTCATGGAACGAATGCCTAGATCAGCTCCAGACATCTTCTTGGTGGGAAGTGACAGCTTGCAGGCATCAGATGAATCAAGACGTGATCGCAGTGGGACTGACCAGCGCGCGCCTGGTTGTCAACACATCATCGAAGACCTGGCCGCAAGCTTCGAATTTGGTGAAGCTTACATGGGCGAATCAACAAACAGCTAACATTGAAATTCAAAATGACTGTCGTATTTCATTGCCAACAAACTTAGACAGACTTAGTCATTGTCGCTGTCAAAGAGCATTTAAAGCGTAAGCACACATGCGCAGCTCTGTGGGCAAAGCCTTCCAGTCGAAGCTGTGTTCAGCATCGTTCTTCTTTTTCTCCTAACAGAGACCGAGAGATGGCAGAAAGTTCACGTCTAGTTCTTGATTTGCCACTTGCATGGCCAGAGGCAGCGCCAGGGAACAAATGTAACAACTCCGGCGTCGGTGCGTCACAGCTTGGTCAAGCTCAGCCACTGGCCTGTTGGAGCTCCGCTTTTTTGACGCAATACCTTGGTGTGATGTTTGTCAAGCAACCACTCCTAGCAAGAGCCCGTGGAAGGATCCATCGGCACTGGGTTCAGATCACCACTCCAAGGATCCTGCTTTCGCCAGAGCCTGCTGTTCTCGTTGCGCAGGGCCTTTTCCATATCTCAATCACTTGCTCACGGACCATACCGGCTACGACAAGCCCTTGGACAACATATGACAACATGCATTTGGAAGTAGTACCAGCAAGTCAGTTCTCCCCCGCACTCGGCTGGAAGTCTTGGTACTTTGCTTTGCTGCCTGAGATCTGGGCAGATACAACCTCAAAGCCGCGAGGCCTCACAGCATGGAGTGTTTGTAAAGACCCGGAATCTCTCTCCCTGCCAGGTCCCCAGCACCATCCAACTGCCAGAATGACGCTGGCGATCGCGGGTGGTCACGTCCTGGGCTTCATGTGGCTACTTGACACCCACATGGCACGCCAGCTGGTTTACGGTACAACCTCTTCTGCTCAAAGTCTGTGTTAGTTACCCTCAGTTTTTGGCCCTTCAGCAGCAACTGTACTTTGCGCGACAGCACGCACAATTGCAGTGCCGTCGAATGTTCATGTTCGAAGGTTATTCCGAGTAAAGTCGGTAGGCAAAGCTGCCTGACTCGAAGAGATGAGCATGCTGGCAGGGGTCGAAAGAGGAGGGCGGTTGGGTGCACCGCCAGTTTGAGTAAGCCAGTGAACATGGGATGGGACCTGCATAGATGGATTTATTATCTGACGGCCTTTGGTAGCCAGCATAGTGGGAAGTGACAGCAAGTTGAATGTACGTTTGCAAGACCTGGACTGAGATTACAACCCGGAGAACTGGGAGACATGTTGCCGAAGCTGGTATGGGCTGGCAACCAGGATTGCTTTGAAGAATGTGGGCGGAAGACCCAAGCAAGCATGGAAACCCCTATAGGAGCCCTTTCAAAAGACAATAGCCGCTACAGTACTTGTGTAGTTCCTGGTTACGGGTTGCATGTTGGTCGGGGGAGGATGTTGCAACCATGGAGCCGTAAACCGGTTCGTCTTCCTGCCTATGCTTGCCTTCAAGGATTCGCTACACTATTCCATCACCTCCATCTTGAGCACAATTGTAGGGACATGCGGAATGCAGCAGGTCGTAGAACGGCATTGCCATCTGTCCCAAACTCAGGCGCCTGCAGAGTATGTTGCATCTACGAGCTGCTTCAACCTCAATATCTTGAGCTGCCTCTGTGTCGTGACCACTGAAAACAGAATCTGCCACTTATGCTCCACCTAGATGAATGCATCCTGTTTCTCACAACAAGCTCTCAACCATTTCAATATGACCTTGAGCTCCCTGGCCGAGAAAGCATGCTGTCATCCATCTCTTTCAGCTCACAGAACCTTGGCGCTTTGCATCCTGACTGCTACTCCTATCCCACGACTCCTTTTGAGTTTCCTCAGCCTGCACTTCAGATTTTTCGGATTCATAGGGAATGCCCTGAGAACGTAGCTCCGTAGGCTCATGACCTCAAAGCAGGCAACAGAATTGAAAAGACGCCACGGGCAAGTTTATTGTTCGAACATGTGCGGACAAGATTGAGTGAGAGACCGTCGGCAATTGCAGCAGAGCTTGTTCCAGCAGAGCTACAACCTAGCGTTGGATAGAAGCAACGGGCACAACGCCGTAAAGTTCAGCATAGCCTCCCCGGTTCTCAGGCCACCGCTCCAGTACTCGGGATACGGAACCTGGCGCAAGGCACGCCGCTTGTGCGGCAAATTTATGAGTACAGAGCGCCGTGACACTTTGTGAAAGTGTGAGAGCAAGATGCGCTGGCAAACACGTCAGCATGACTGCAGCTGCCCCAGATGCGGCAGAAGCCTGTCTCGTCCAGCTCTGAAGAGACAATGCACTTCTGCAGCAGCTTGCAACGCCAGCTGCGTGCTGCTATGTCCGACGATTGGACACAAGGCCAGATAAGGCTAGCACACTGTCTTAAGTACCGGGGTCAAGGCGTGCAGCTTCCTCTTGTGGCCGCACTGGCATACCCTCGGCAATCATTACACCATGAAGCAGACCGTCTGGATTTCACATGGGCGATGATGCCAGGGCTAGATTCCGGCTTGCTTTCAGAGGAAGTTCGTTTGGAATGGATCTGCCGAAGGCTCCGCACAGACTCTTTTTCAATTCTGGCCCCAGCGAGGTGGGATAGAATTTCAGAGCCTGCAGGTCCTGCTATGCACCTCCAGGATGCAAAAATGTGTCTTGCAACCTGACACCCACCCCCGAGTCAACGGAACAGTCGGGCAAACCAAAGGAAGTTGGGATACGCTCATCCAAAGGAGTAGGGTAGGGCGCTATTTCCAGGATTTGGATAGAGAGACCCAACTGCCAACATTGCTGTTGCCTTCCTGCTGAGCATCTGACCCGATCCCGCCCACGATGCACAAGGGACACCACAACCGAAGGTGTGGAGATGTGCGGAGTGTACGGCTTCCCCCCGCCTCCCGCCTCCCGCCCCCCTCGCCCACCACTAAATTCACAGCCGCGCCTTCCACTCACACAGCTGGCCGACTCTGCTGCGAAACTACCACCAGGAACACTGCCCGCTTTAGCTGCTGAGTTCTGCTTGCTCGATCCTTCCTTTCTTCCTGTCAACTCAATCCGAAGCATAAAGGTCTACATGCACGCAAACTCCGATTTCGGCTTCTGCGCACCAAAACAAGCTAAGATTATGCCTCTCCTCGAGTCAGAAAGCAGTGCCTCCAAACTACAAGGCATGAAGCTAATCAAAGCCATCCAGGATCATCCAGCAAACTCAGCATGAACGTGTCTGAAAGCCTACGAGTCCTTGCGCTTCATACCTTCAGCCTCGCATGTCGTCTGCTACGCTCCACTGTCCACCCGCCCCTTGCCCCCAAGGGACTCGCGGTAGCGAGTAAATTCAGCAGGCAAGGCCCGCGCTCCTTCCCAGCTGTCGCCCAGTCTTCTTGATCTGGATGCGAGAAGCCTGGCTGCGCATCCCCAAAGAGCAGCACAACCCCACTCATAGCGGTTTAGTGCAATGACTACAAGCAACACGCCAGCAGAGCTCGCGCGATGCTCCTCATTTTTTTGGTAGCAGTCAGCACCTTAACGCACTGCTGCCGTGTCAGACCCTCTGCCTAGGAATTATGGTCACCGCCGGCGGCAGCTTGCATGACAATCACTCTCTGAGGACGATTCCATATTTGCACCGACGCCGGCTCATGACAAATTTCGTGCACGAGCAGTCAAACACCTCGCGCCAGGTAGCCAGCATGTGTGTAGCTGACATGGCAGAAAGCAAAACTCAGCCAAGCCGAAGTTCACTGCGTTCCTGTAAGGAATTGCAAGAATGCAACCAAGGTCAGGGCTCCACATTTCAGGTCGCTTTGGTTGGCCAAGTCGCCGAGCAGGGTGTCCAAGCCCAGTGGAAGGTCTCAGATTGGCAAGTCCAGCAGACAAGAAGGGTTTGACGGAGAATGCTTAGGACTCAGGATGTGGCCAACTCTCATTTTCGTGGTGAACTCCGCAAACTCACCAAAGTTGATGTAGCCTGCAGATAGATTAAGAGGGATGGGTCTAGCAGCACGAAGCTGCTTTCGACCGCACTCTGTGTCTAGGAGCTCGACCATTACCATCATCGTCCAGAGAGCTCCACAGCTCGTCGGTCAGAGGTCCGACCTCAACAAGGCAAGTCATTTAACAAATCATTTGTGGGGCAGCATGGTGCCTGACGGGGCGACGGGCTGCTGCGAGCATTGACCCAGGATTGCCCAAAGCCATGCTCTAAGCAGCCGACGTTCTTCCCAAGCCGCTGGATCTCTGGCCAGACCTACGCCAATTCCGAGGCTGCTGGCCCGCAGCCGCAGCGTGAAAGAGCAGTTGACAATTTGAAGGATCAAACATCGGTGCTACTTCAAGCTTGGGACGTCTTTTTCCAGCCGGTCACCTTACGTAGGTGAAGCCAACCGGCGCAGCCAGGTTAAAGCGGGTGCAAACGCGAGACACGGGAAATGCTCCAGACCAAGTCACGAGTAGCACGGCCGGTCCCGCGGTCCGCAAACTCCTTGGCTCAGGCGTAAAATTTCCCCACCCGTAGATTCCCGGCAGTCTGCGGAGCATCAGGTGGAATGTGCACATTTTGCCGAGCCATCATATTATATGGGGATTACGTTCCCTTATTCCCTACTAACCACCAATAAGTTCTGGTCTGATATTGCAGGAGCTGCTGCAAAACGAGGCTGCGACAAAGAGCTTGCGGATGCTGCAAAACCTGTGAGCCATTGCAGTTTAGGGTTTAGGGGCCATTGCTTCTAAAGAGATGGAATGGCATTGCAGCGAACACACTGGTATGGACCGGGCACACAGCCTAATCATGCAGTTCACCCTTTTGAGTAGCGTTATTTTGGTGGTTGACCCCCATCTAATTAACTCTATACTGGGTCTATAGTATCCGCAGATGAAATACTAGTCTTTTGAAGCTGCCACTGGTCAAGATCTGGATCAAGCGCCGCACTCGGGCTTCTTGCCCCAGAACTCACAGCAGGCCAGATAATCCTCGGGACGTAAATCTCAGCCCTTTTCCCAGAGCATGTTCGAGTCTCTGAGTCTGAGTTCCTGCGTTCAACCAATCAAGGCAAGGGATTAATCTTGGACATGAACCCTATAGGGCCTGGGGTGAGTTGAGGAGTTCTCAATGAGTTGCAGACCTATCACCCGCTGAGCCTGATGAGCCAGACGGAGAACGTAATCAATTTTTCCGCTTGGCGCAAATAAACCTCCTCTTCAGGCAAGCGAAACGTTGGATTTTGGCCGACCGGTCTTTTGTGTGTTGCACCCAGACTCCTCTCTCAGTTCGTCATGTCTCAGGCCGAAACATCATCCCAGGGGTGCGCCAGCTCCTCTAGGTGCTGCGGGTGGCCTTAGCAAACTGAAAACTGTGTGAAAGTGTTTGTAGAAGACTACCACATATCGCTCATACAGTGTGCGGGCGCGAGACGCCGATAACACGCCGTTCCGTAGTTGCACCTGCAATGTTGGCAGAGATAACGCAGAAAGTTCGAAGCGCCTAGCTCCAACACCCCAATGGCATCTGCGCTTCAGTTTAGGTGCATGAGCACAACCTAGCTGTGATCTACATCAGGATCTTGTGCAAAAGCTTGCCCAGGTCACAGTTGCCGACTTTCACCTTTGGATGTCACCGAGCGCCGCCTCAGTGGACGTCGGGCTCAGCAAGGGCATGAGAAAAGGGGTGCGACCACTTTGCGAACAAGTTTTCACACAGCCTCCATGAGGCAGGTGCAGCTGGCTGCGGGTGGGCTTGTCCATGCTGTCGCCCGATGAAATGCTTCGGCGAGCTAGACACCAAGAGATGCTCGGAACCCACGGGGCCTTACTGCCACTGCGAACACCCTGTGTGTGTGTGCTTTATACATGTACCTTTGACTTTAAGCTGCAATCTGCCCTAGAGGGCTGCCATCGGCATGCTTGCATATCCGCAGCAATGAGATGGCCTAGGGGCCGGGCGAGCTGGGCAAATACCATGCGGCAAACTACATGTTTTCTAATTTGACAGGTTTCTCTGCATAATGGGCGGGGCCTCTCACTGGGCGGAGGTTGTTTCGCGTACTGACTGATCCGTGAAGCCGTGAATCATGCTGCCTGGTGAGGCTGTCCTTGCGCTTGAGCCTGCTTTTGCCACAGCAGCGGCTGCCGCCAACCTAGTTCACTTACAAGCATGCCGTAGCGAGCTTTTGGGGCCTTCTTGTGAAAGGTCACAGGCCTCAATCAAGCAACGCAGGCGGAGTCTGAATGGATAGGGCTGACATCCACCAGGTTGCAGACTGATTCATCGATCGGCAGCTGCGTGTGCGCTGCGGCATGCTGCCAGCACGCCTCGTCAAACAGCTCTTCTCTCGTATGAGAGAAGGGATAATCTGTAATGCCCGTCGCACCTTGCGCTGCCTCCCTGAGCCAGTGCTCGCCCAAGCATGGAATCCTCGATGGACTGGTGAACTCAGAATGCAGCACGTGACACACACATGCGGGGCAGTGCTTGCGGTCAAGCTGGGCATCTCACGGGCGGGATAGGGCCCAGCGGCACGACGGAGCCTCAAAACTTACAACCATAAGCCCGAGTCATACAGATACCAACCATGTCAGGCAGAAGACTTTTGAGACGCGCTCAGCTTTTCTCCGCAGATCTCACCTACTAACCTACTAGTCTACCACTCAGAAACCCCGGAGGACTAAAGCATGTAGTGCAGGTCACGCTTGAACCTTGGCTGCTGCCGGACTCTTCAAGAAGCATGTGACCACGAAACGCTGCCATCAATGGTTGAGCACGGCTGACCGCACATGTCAAAAAGAAACGCCTGCACGGTCAGCACGGTAAATAATTGGATCCATTGAGCAGCGAATGGTGAATCATTCTGTGCGGCTGAAGGTGTATTGTCCAAGGAGCCGTTCCCGAAAGAGATGCCGCTCTCGCCGACAGCGAGCAGAGGCCTCAGATGCTGATGCTGGGTCCAAGAGCTTCGGACGACAACCCTAGAAGACATTAGCTGATCGTCCCCCTCTTATAATGAACAACTTTCCTGCGGAATGTGTATCATTAGGGTGTCTGAAATTTCCCCAAGCCCCAGAGTAGCCTGAGAAACCAATAAATATTTCCTGTTAGTCTATGTAACCCCGATTCCTGGGTCTCGGCCCTCCATTCATTTTTTCTTTTGAGTTGATCTTGCCCTTGTAAAAGTAGTCATCCAGGATTATAGGCCTCGGGCTCATTGGGGAGTACATGAATAGGGGGAAAAGGATTCAGTAGCTGCCTTGGAGGCCTTGATTTGTAGTGGCTCTGCGGCAGTGGATTTTTTGCACAACACTATGGAACCCCTTCCGGCCCCGCCTCCAATGGCTTTTCTCTACCTTCAGACACCTTTCAGCGCCAGGAGGCTGTCCGTTTTGCAATAGCATCTGGAGACGAGCCCCGAAAGCCGCCCCTGCAGCGGAAAATGCTCTGCACACTGTGACACCATGTACCGCCGCATGCGCAAGCGGCCATGCGAGCGACCCCTTCGCTGACACAGGCATGCCTCTTGAAGTTCAAGTATAGCACGTAGCGAGGATAGCTCTCGCAGTTCGCCATGCCCCAGTGGACAGTCCTTCGATGAGCAGCACATCCACTACAGCCCCTCAGCGAGAATCTCAGACGCCGAGTGGACAAACGCTTTCCATAGCTGGGGCTAGTGACCTGGAGTCGTAGATTAGCGCGTCCCCAATGTCGAGCGGTGCCCCAACCAGCAGTCTGTCGGCGTGGCGCTTGCTGTTGAACCAGACACGCAGTCCTCAAGCAGACCAAGCACCCTCGCCGGAAGCCTTCAACTTAGCTTGCCAAGAAGCTGGATGGTCCTGGCGCTGCCCGGCCTAGGTGCTGTCTAGGCGCTGTCCGTCATATCCACGTAAACAGTTCACTTGAGTAATGCCGAGCCTTTGGAAGGCGCAGAAGGCGGAAGCTCCTTTCTTAGGTTACGGTTCGATTCAGGCTACCCTCGCTTGACATCTTAACAACGCAAGAACTGTTTCTAGCCCATGTGGGCTGTGCGAGCTCACAAACCAAAAGTTGCAGGCTGTCCTCTGTCAACTCTTGCGCGGCATCCTGCTCCCTGGTGACCGGCCTGAGTATCCTGACCCTCAAGTTGTCCCTCAACTCCGGCACGTGGTCCTTAACCTTCAGCCAAGCACTTCGACAAGAGGGATCATATTCTATGTTCTCCACGGCTCGGCCTCAAGCCACGAGACGAAGTCCAGCTCGTTCACATGAGTTACCTGCCAACACAAGGCACGGAGGGACAAACGTCATTTGCAGTCATCCCTTGCCTCGTCCGCAGGCTGAAGGCCAAGCGCCTCACACACCAACAGGTGGCAAGCGTTGGGCTGGGCATGCCGTGAGCATCAATGAGCCAACGATCAGAAAAGAGATGAATGCTGCCGTCTTCGGCACTTCACATGCTGTAGCAGCTGCTACGTCCGGGCCACAGCATGCCACAGAACGCTGCATAACAGAGGGCAGTTCTGCTGTGAAATTGCTGTGGCGCCTCCGCCGAAGTATCACGAAAGCTGCGTACCAGGACTCGCCTGGAGCCTTGGCGGCTGACGCGTCTTTCATGGACAATCCGAACCGCTGCCCGCCTCTTCGGAAGTCTACAGACGGAATCAGAGCCACCTTCCATCCGTGCCCAGGTAGGTCACAAAGCATCACTGTGAATCCAAGTTCCTTCAATGGGCTGGCTGTCCAGCGCGCCAGCCTCGTTCGCACTCCATTGCACAAAGTGCTCCTCCTTTTCTGTGGCAAGCGTTTGCCTGTCCAAATGTGAATTTCCAGTGCAGACTGAACAGGAAGAAACGACAAGAGTGTTCTACATGACTCTTCCGTAATCTCCTGCAGCTGCGTGAAACCTGTGGCCATACATCTGCAAGCCCTTTCATGCTGGAACGCCTCAGTCAGGACGCAGCATGCAACCACAAAAGCAGCCGTGCCTGTGCAGTGCCTGCTCGGATTTCTGACGCCGCTCCAGTCCGCGCAGCTTTATCCGCGGAGGAGCGGAAAGAACCTGGGCAAGAAGACTTGCACAGCAGCTGCAGCATAAAAAAAATGCCACCGCCGGAACACAAGAACTAGACCCACAAGAGTCCAACAAGTATGACATTCCCGGATTTGTTCAAGGGATGTTGCTTTGAATTAGACTTTTTGGGCAAACCAGCATTTTTGGGCATCATTGTTTAAGCGCCTCACCAAAAACAAAAAAAGGAGATAGATCAGTCGAAGGGGGGAGAGGGGATTCTTAATACGAAGCCACGCGGCCTTTGCCCCAGAATCGTGCATTTCCCTCCCCCTTATTATCACCAGAACCGGACTACTGACACCTGCCGGATGATAAGCTCTTAATGTCTAAAGGGACGGTGCGAGCTTGGCAAAGAATACACCGTCTGCAAGCAGGGAATAGGCAAGGGTCTGGTATGGAAAACATATAATTGGCTTTCCGGAAGGATGGGCGAGTGTGAAGATGAATGAAAATTACAAGAAAGTTGCTGCAGCACTTGCTCAAGCCTACATTGCTAAGCCAGTCTGAACAACAAGAATGTCATGGCATGTTGAGAAACATGATTTCCATCAAAAGCGTTACGCTTGGCCGTTTTGACGTCCACTGAGCTCCGTGCAGACTCTGGATTCTTGTGAGAGCCCATGCAGAAACCCAATGGTGCCCATCCTCGAGGAACAGCCGCAAGGAATGAAACTTGGATGCAAATTATACTATAGTTTCCATTTTATTTTCCATTATCCCAATATAACCCCTGTACGTGAAGAACTAAATAGACTTGCCTGACTCCAGCAGCTGACTCCAGTAGTCGCAACACTCGCAGGCCCCAGTGTCACGTTACACCGGAAAACCCAGCGCTCAGCACTCGGCACATCTCAAATTCAAAGACTGCCACGCTAATTGTATAGAGCATCCCCGTTCGAGCCCTTCGGGTTGAACCAGTGCCTTATTGTTTGTGCGAGGGTCCATCGTGAAGCGAATGTAGCGGGATGTGCACAGATATGCTGCCCTCATCCTGGGTGTCCACATGCGCGTTTTGCGCAGGAGCACCAGGGTCCACAGTGATTACCATGGCACTCTCCAACCTCAAGCTTCTGAAAAGAAGGTTACTGTGAGGCATGATGTGCATGCTGTGATGGCACGAGCAAGCCTTTCCTATGTAAAGGTCTGAGTAAGCACAAACGTCCGGCTGGATGCGAATTTTGCTGCTAAGGAGCTCGCAATCTTCTCCAAGGTATCCCGTTAATGTGTCCCGCAAGATGTAGTCTATTCCCATGAGCTGCAAGGACTTGAAGGGCGCCTGGGGCTGCTAAACAAGCTTACTCTCTAACATTTTTCGACTGAATTTCATCCTCCAAAAGACGCCTCAAACGGCAGGTGCGACGGGGCCCGCTCACCACGTAGCTGACCAAATTGTAAAACCTGGCTCGCACTTCAACCCTTCAGCTTCTGCACTTCTTGAGTGTTGGACGAAAACAAGTAATTGCTTCGCAAGGTTGTAGCAGGACTCGTTCCTTGAATGCTTTGTGCAACCAGGCGTCGTCATCTCGGACCTCCTCGTCCAATCCTTGCGTGCAAGCCATGCGCAAAGGCCACATGACAGCAACGAATCCGCCGGACGAAGCAACTTTTCCGCGTACAGTGCGTTGTGCCATGGTAGATTCTTGAAGCACACCATCTGAGCATTAAACCGCAGAAGCTGGTCCGGATCTCGTGCAGCTGATCTGCCTAGTCAAAACGATGCACAAGCTGGGTAAATCTCTTGCAGGGCCTGTACAGTCTCTCCGTCTCTAGTTCAGCAGCCCTTGGACGGCAGGACCTCGAAGGCGCCGCCGACCACTGCCACTCCCTGCGACTGCAGGGCCTCAAGCGGGCCCTCCTGCCAAAACCGCAGCCAGTCTACCCCAATATGAACTGCTAGAGGTGTTGGCGGTGCCACATGCTTCGGCTGCAAGCTTGCCCCAGACCCTGACCTTAAGTTCAGACATCTCGCTGGCCAGCTACTAGCAAGTCTTCCATGGATCTTGTCATCTGCTATCGCTTGCTACCCCAGTTTGGTCTGCATGAATAATGCCGGCCTCCTCGCACAGTCTGCGTAGCCTGGGGATGAAGTCGGACAGACCCAACAAAAGGAGCACCAAACCCCAAATTCATACCAGGCCTCGCAAGTGTCCAGCCTGGTTGGATGCCAGCTGCAACTGGTCGGCGTTGCCTTACCTGCCAACTGTTTGCCAACTTGCGACAGAAAGCTTGTGGCAGTGTCATAGTAAGACGGGCTTGGCAAAGTCTGCCTTAGCCTGCATGTGGCTTGGCAGAAGCTTCTTCACTTCCTGGCCTGTGGTCTTGAGAGTTGTCTCTGGGTTGGTCTGGAGCTGATTGAAGGACTCCTGCACAACGCTGCTCACATGTGTCGGAATGCCTTCATGCCAGGATGCCCTTTTCGGCCTCCTCGGACGAGGTCTCGCAGCCCCGGGTGTCCAGGCAGTTGCCGAAGCCACAGCGATACACAGCATACCCCTGGGATGGGTCAGGTCAGGGCTGCTGTGAAAAGCTTACATGCAAGGCACATGTTTTCCGTCATAGCTGAGGGTTCTGTCCAGCTTGCTTCCTTCAGCCCAGAAGCCCAACCCAAAGCGCGTGCTTCCGGAGGAGGCAAGACGCCTTTTGTCGCTTCTATCGTTCAATGAACTTTAGCCTCACAATTGCACAGCACTCTGTCAGAGCCTTGCCCTCCAGACGACGCCTAGAAGGCGGAGGAAGGTCGGATACCATCATATTTGATGCGGCCGGCGAAAACATAAGATTTTTGTTCGGTATTCTCGTTGTGTGGCCTTGCCGTTGCTGGCTTTATTTGTATGTGAAAACTCTTGCCTGACGACTTGGCATGGCAGAGATCATACATAGGCGCAGACGTTCTATGACTGCAGGGCTTAGGATGTGCCACGCCAGTCCGGAAAGTGGCATCGGTCATCAGTCATGTCATACTCACCTGCTTGAGCCTGAAGCTGGCGATCAGCCTCGCTATATGGAGTGAATTATGGCATGTTTTTGTTCTGCGCATTCGTTTGTCAGGTCACTTAGTGGCGCCTACGTCTTTCAATGAGCAGACGGCAAGCCTCCTAAAGCAGCGACACAGTGCCTTTTTGCTGGAAAACACTCGTGAGCCTCAATAGCCGCGCGGCTGTCGCGCTTCTCTATGCTGCTTGCTCTTGCAAGCCACGTACATGCCGTGTGCACACAGCGACCCCACCATGTCACAATCATATTGACA
>CAJNIZ010043558.1:40659-55679 GCA_905231905.1 Symbiodinium pilosum | reverse complement strand
CCCCCCCCCCCCCCCCCGGCCCCTTTGTCAATGTCTAGAAGTACAGCCGCCAGCGCCAGCATTGCCGATTGCATCTGTGAAAACTTGACATCTCAAGCCACACTTGCACAGATACCAGGCAACCCCAAAGCGCGCCAACNNTAAGCCCTTAACTTTCCTAAACCCGACCCTAGACCCAAACCACATCACCCGCAAGGCTTGTAACCCAGGGTTTAGGGACACCTCAGCCAGTCGCCAAATTCGCATGTCTTCACACAAGTATGCACTGATACACATGCCCTACTCAAGCCCACGCCTAACCCTAGATGAAGTGATGGTGCAAGCCCTAACTCAAAAGTTAGAACTTCTGCAAACCACCTACTTGCAAATGATGTTTCCAGCACATGTATGTAATCCAGTGTAACTTCCTATTGGCTCGTAACCCTGGTTCAACATCGAGAAAGCACACAAATGCCGCTGGACTGATGAGACCTCTTGGAGACATTCCTTTGAATGCTGGGCGTGTTCCTCAGTCGACCCCAAGTGGACTTGAATATTTTTGTGACCGAGTATAATTATCCTATGCAGCTACATGACATGGACCCTTTAGGAAAAGAAGGGCCATGGTCAAAGTTTAAATTCCACGTTTAATCTCAGAATGCTGGGCAGCTGTTCGGAAAAAAATCAGGTATTCTAATGAGGAAACCCTATTCTTTACAGTGCTATAAGGTTTTGTTACCCTAAAACCCTAGTATTTGGGTCCTTGGAGCCTTATATACTCCCCATATATCCTTATAACATAACCCCCTAGAATCCGTTTAAAGGGACCCTTTTATTTGGGTCCATGGGCCCTTAGGGGCTTGAAGGGTATCGTGAAAGTTCTTTCACCTCTCTGAGGCATGCATGCCCGTTCTACTCGGGTTGAGGGGTTTAGGGTTTAGGGATATTGCTGTGAAACCTGCAAACTTGATGTATGAGCATGAGTTATAAGGACAAGGCACGCGGCTGCATGAGTGACGCCTATCCCCTTCCCAGCACCCAGATCACCCCTTTGCTTGGTTGAGTTCTTTGGTCAAGTAAATGTTTGAACTTTCCTTGGGGGGATTTTGTGGACGGCAGCTTCAACTTAGTGAGCAAGGCAGCTGGGTGCGAGCAAGATATATTACCAAACAGAACATATAACAGCAATAAGTGGCACAACAACAACAACAACAACAACAACAACAGTAGTAGCAATACTTGCAGAACATTTTGAGTCGGAGGTTGCCTTGAAAGGGGCCACAAGGTTCCCCAACCGTAGACCTCGATATATGTTGCACTAAATATCGCGATTAATGGGACTTCCCAGCAAGGGGCCCAGTAATGCTGTGAAAGCCCCATGTCGCAACTCAATTGCCCAAGCTGGCGTTCACCTTTTGCGATCAACCAGAGATTCTGCATCCATCCTGGCAGAAATCAGAGGCAACAACAAAATGAAAGATCTGGCCATTTCTCAAAACAGACCGTCTAAGTTTGCTGATAGGAGCCGCTACATCGCCCTAGATTCCCTGTGTAATCCTCATATCCCCAAGAACCCCTATTGAGAAACTTCTTTTTGCCGCAGTGCAAGCGATTCTTTCCAGCATAATTCGCCCTTTAGCGAGCTATCTCAGCACGAACCAGTCCCCACGCCAAGTTGCCAAGAGTTGCTGCCCATGAAAACGAAACGCACGATTAGTCTGTGCGTGTCGTGTCATAGACTGGCGGATTCTGAGGCCTTCAGGGGACAGGCTAGTTTGTGTTTATCGCTGCGTTAGTTTTCGTTGCCAGCGAGGAAAGGCTATCTTTCCAGACTCTTTGCACAGAACCTGCTAGAAGGTACATAGCAAGAACGCAAGGCCCCATACCTGACGCCCTCTACCAATTGGACACTTGCCTTCATGCTAAAGTGAGACCTAGCCCTAAAAGCCCTAGACATGGACCCATACGGTAGTTTCCCAAAATAGGGGGACCCCAATATAGATGCCAAAATACAATACTGCTGATAATGGGGACCCCCAA
The DNA here is from genome assembly GCA_905231905.1 of Symbiodinium pilosum. NCBI lineage: Eukaryota > Dinophyceae > Suessiales > Symbiodiniaceae > Symbiodinium > Symbiodinium pilosum. Next base: position 53,660 of record CAJNIZ010043558.1, on the reverse strand, counting down.
AAAGGTACCCCTAATTTTGGGAAACCCTAAACCCTAACCCTATATAACCCCTGTATAACTCCTATAAAACCCTTTTAAAAATCCCTATAGCTCCCTTTTAAGGTACCCCTAATTTTGGGAAATCTCCATACCTCTCATGTCAAACAGATTTTTGAAGGTCTCAGCTTGGGGCGGGCTCCATGGATCCTCCTTACACTCTACACACACAAACCTTAAATCCAACCCTAAGGGTCCAATAATCCCAAATAATAGGGCTTTGGGGCCCAACCCATAAATAGTGTAGTATATGGGCCCTAAAACCCTATTATTTGTGTCCTTGGACCCTTGGGGCAAGGTGACCAGACGGACGTTAGCCAATCGGAGACTTGGGCAGGGTACCCAAGCTCTCGGGTCTGTGCTGTTCAGGGGGTAGGCTTTACAGGGGTTAGGGCTTAGGGTTATATAGGGCTAGAATATCGGAGAATCAAACGGAAGACAGCAAGGAAAATCATATGGACACTGGGCTTATGTAGGGGGAGTTATGGGAAACGCAGGCAGGGAAAACCCCAAGTCATAACCAGAGAGTATCCAATTGCTCTTTGATATTTAGTTCTTGTTCTTCCTGGTATAGGGTCAAGGGTCGACATCTTCCCTATGGCAATTCCTGCGGCTAGGGCTTAGAGTTGAGTTTCAGAAAGGCACGCCCAAATTCGCAGAACTCACGTTTTCAGCTGTAGAAAGGAGGCAGAATCATCAACCTACGCGCAACCAAGGCTTTAGACATCCCGAGGTTCATCAACCCGCATATAACCCTCCAAGCTTAGGAGTCTAATGCCATGCTCCATAAGAAGCCGTTGCAAAAAAACCTAGCAAGACTGTCTTGAGAACGGAAAGCTTTAAACGCTGCTGGTCAGATGTCTTGAAACCGGGTAAAACGCACCCCAAAACTGAAGCCGCAAGAGCAATCCACTTTCTTGATTTTAGGTTTTAGCGTTTGCGAGGGTTCCGCCCTTGTAACAATTGTAGCCATCCGCAAGCATGGCATACTCGGCATACTCATTCATAGACAACAAGAGGCAGACCAGAATTTCGAGCGGCCCCCAGGTATGACGGTGTTGTCATTTCAGAGGTCAGTGTTTGCACTGCAATTCTTGACAGCAATCGCTGTATGGCTTGCTGTCTTTTGGAGGAGACCGCCACATTAGAAGCGTGCAGATGTTGTAGGATGATTCCAGGAGAGCATGCATGCACTATGACGACTGCTAAGTTTTTGCACCATCTTGCGTAGGCGTGCGCTCTAAGTCACCCCCCCCTCCCGACCCGGGCTCCCTGGAAGGCTTAGAGGTCGGTAGTCCCCGACGTGCATATCTCCAACAAGCTTATCATGCATCTTCTCTACACACTTCCAGCATGGTCACTCAAGACGCAATCCCATGAAGATCCACACTATTTTGGCATCAACAGATAAGCCACTAAACCCAACACTCTAGAATATGTCTGCACTACTGATTCCCGTGTACGCCACACATCCTAAATGAGTGGAGCCTGAATTCTGTATCCGAATTCATATGATAACCTCTGTTGAATTCGACGAATTTTCCTCTTAATGCCCATTGTCACCCTGTACCTCTACAGTTTCCGGCGACCCTCGCGATTCGCTCCAGAACCCAAGAGTGGCAGTTGGACAGATACTTCAGACACCTTGAACAACAGCTTAGGCCCCGAACCCTCAACCCTATTCTCTGGACCCTTGGAATTGTAGTCTGCGCATATGCCTAAGATCCGCATGGGTACACCCCCGCCCCCAAGTAAGCCTTGGAAGCTTACACCCCCAATCCTAAAGCCTCAACGCTGATCATGACATGATGCTTTAGTTCTCCGTAAACCCTAAACTCCTGAAGCTTGAAGCCCTAAACCCTAATCCAGCAAACTCTTAACTTCAAACTGCCAAGCCCATGAAAAACTAAACCCCGGCACCCCCACCTTAGAATCAGAAGACCCTCAATTCCAGGAGTGCATATAAGGAGCTATGCCGCTATGCTATAGCGTCCTAAATCTGAAGGGCTTTTGGGTGTCGACGGTTAACCCCTACAATCGGACTCCCAAACTATCGGCCCCGAAACCCTAGAACTTGCCATTAACCAAGGCGACCCTTATGCCTAATCCCTTCATAATAATACTAGCCCTTCCCCCTTAAAGGGGTAATACTGGGGGTATGTAGGGGAACGGAAAAGCGAAATCGATTTAGGGTTTATTTATGTTCAACACCCCGCACCCCTAGATAATCTTAAGCATGCTCCTCAAAAAGTATTCTTTGTTATGGGAAGTATCTAATACTAGTGGCGGCGTGGTGCTTGATATAAGGGAGCGGGGATTACTGTGCACCTGACAAAGCCTTACAAGACCAAGGTCTGTAGTTAGGACCCAGGAAACAGGTTGGGGCCCACATTCAGAGCCCATGGTTGGCACCTTGAAACATTGATTCGCTGACCACCTCCTCTATGCTACCCTGGCCAAAATTCCTCTGACTCTGGGTCAGTCAACACAACAAACCCCTCAACCCCTAAAGCCTAAACCCTGAATTACCAGAAACCCTAAGCTGCAACTCCTCAAGCCTAAGCCCCAAACCCTAAAGCCTAAGCCCTAACCCTAAATCCTAAGCACTAGACCCGGAAGCCCAAGCCATAAACCCTGATCCCCATACCCCAAAACCCTAAAGCCTAAATCCCTACACGCTAATCCTCAAACCCTAACTCCTAACACTGAACTCCAAACTTCATAAACCCTAAATTTCCAACCCTAACCCCTAACCTTAAACTCCAAACCCTACCACCCAAGCCTAACCCCAAACCCTAAACCTACGAATCAGATCCAGGCACGAGTCTGGGATGAGCTCCGCTCCCAACAGTCTTTGGTACGCCATCTACTTATAGGGGCAGCTGCCAGAGTTTAGGATTTTGGGGTTTAGGGTTGCGGGTTTAATGCTTAGGGTGGAGGATATCTTACGCCAATTTTCTATACCTTATACACCAAGAATTACAATATCTTCGGGGTCCTGGGTGGTGAAGGTTTTCCTCCATCCGCCGTGTGGTTCGGGGCTTCGGTTTGGAGAGGGAAGCTAGGGACGTTGAAAGGTCGCTATGAAAGCTTTTTTGTTCTAGGGAACGTAGATATAGGGCATTGGACCCCAAACCCTAAACCCCGGGAATGTATATAAGGGTTCCTATAGGGGAGGAGAGAGTGAGCAGAGGAAACTTAGGGATGCTATAGGGGATTGTATAAGGAGTTAGTCTAGGAAATGTAGGGGATTATATAAGCATTCATAAAGAGAATTCAGGGATGACTATAGGCAATTATACAGAAGAAATACTATTGGGATCCACTCCCCCCCTCGATTGAGTACCAGTAAGTTGCTGTCTAAGGAGGGTGGAGGAAGCTTCATTGGGGTTCAGCCCCCTAAACCCTTAACAGACCCTAAACAGGAGTTTAGGGTTTAGGGGTTTAGGGTCTAGGGGTTTAAGGGTTTCAGGGTGTAAGTTTTAAGGGTTTAAGGATTCAGGGCTTAGCTTCTTAGGTTCTTAGGTGCAAGCTTCACTTCCTAAAGCCATCCCTGCCTTGTGTTGTTAGACCCCCCTCCCCTCATAGTGGACCTCGGCACCCCCTTGATCCTAAATACCCCCTGCCTAGACCCTCCTTCTACCCTCTATATACCCAAAATGGGGACCATATCCCCATATTTAAAGGGTACAAGGAGGGTCCTGGTAAACAGACAGTATTCAAACGAGAAGGTAATCTGTGCAGAGTTTAGGGTTTAGGGCCTAGGGTCATCACGCACTTGTTTTCAGACGTCATCGCTTCGAGTGCGTTGCCTCCTGGAGTGAAAATCCCACCGTCGAGGGTCTTCACCCGCTTGACTACCCAGAGAGAGCCCAATTTGCCCAAAATGTAGGGTTTAGGGTTTAGGATTTAGGTGTGGAGCATACCCAGAATAGTACCAGGATTCACAGCGCGATTCATATTTTCCTGAATTCAAGATGTTGGGCTTTTCTGGGTAAACACCATGGTGCAGGACACAGAGAGGAATGCAGGTGTTCATTAGGGGGGCTGTATGGAAGGGAACCCTTTTGGCACCAGTCCATACGGCCGGAGGTTGAGGGGTGTTGTCGAAAACTAGCCAAGCCCATCGTACCCATTGGGATAATATTACGGTTATATTGGGGTTATATAGGGGTAATGGAAAAGAAAATGGAAACTACCATAGTACATTTAGGATGCTGAGAAGGCATGGCTACATTGTGGACTCGGGGCCGTTGTCTAGGGTTCAGGGTTTAGGGTCAGGGTTCAGATGGGTTCAGGGCTTTGGTAGTCCCACACTTCCTGTTGTGATTCCGATTTGTTCAATGTTGTAATTTGTTGATCAGGTCCTGGCCAGGTAGTTGCGCGTGAGAAGAGAGAAACCCTAAATCCTAAACCCTAAGCCCTAAACGACCAAGATCCGATCCATTAGAGTGAGGCCGAGTCCATACACACAAACGCCTTTAGCGCTACGGATTCCCATCCCCGCGCACCTGCGCGCCATAAAGCCTACTGCATCGCTTTTGCACCGAGCCCCCTTCCTTATAATGCGGAGCAGCCAGGCCTCCGTCATCAATGACCCTTTGCGTGGAAGCCGGTTGTTGCGAGGACAGCCGCTGGCTTAGCACGCGAGCACTGTATGATTGTTCGGGATTGGCATTCTGCCAGCAGGACGCCCCAAAACAAGTCCTTCAAAGACTGCTCTCCCTCCCTGGAAGGAAACCGTGTGAAGTTGCAGGTTGAGGAGCGGGTAGGGCATCGGATCAGGGAGTTGGATTTGATTCCTCACTCATCACACTGACGTCTTAGTGATCCCGATACAGCGGCTGACATGCAGCGCTTCGAAAACCATTGGCTGTAGTAACTATGGTTGCCGGTGTTTTTCTGATCCATCATGAGTTCCTCTACTACACCCCCTTACAACCCATGGGTTCTCTTTTCCTGAGGTTATTTCAGTGTTATGAGGGTCATCGTTACGAGCCTTTGCTTCTCCCACGAATCGACTCCATGCGTGTTTAGCTCCACTGAAGCAACCCTCTCTGCTGGCAGCAAATGAAGAAGCTTGACCCTTAATGGGAAGCCCTGTGCCCTACCCGAAGGTTGAGGGTAATTGTTTACCGAATGTTGATTGCTACTTACCCTGTTATAAGAAGTTGCTAAGTCCCATAAACGTTCACGTAGAGAGGGTGCGCCCAATGCTCACCTGATCCTTGCCATAATCTCTCCTGAGCCCTAAACTGCCCAAACATACCCTAAACCTCAAACCCTGAACCCTGGAACCGAACCCTAAATCCTGCATCCTAAGCCCTAAACCCAGACACTAACAACAACCTTTCCTTTCCCAAGCTCAGGTGGGAAGGCCTTGGAGAGTTCGTAGAGACTGTTCGGGAAAGCGCCCAATGGATGCAGTGAGCCAGGTGTCCCTTTAATCGGGGTAAAAAAGGGGTATATAGGGGTTAGGATTTAGGGTTCAGGGGCATATAGGTGTTATAGGGGTATATAGGGGGGATGTAAGGTTTAGGATTTAGAGTTTAGGGTTTTCCAAAATTAGGGGTACGTACCTTTCTGGGGTCCCAATACTTAGGATTGTAGTATTCCGGGGTCTATATTGAGGTTCCCCTATGTTGGGAAACTGGTCGGAATATGGGTGGGCTCTTGGCTTTCAGTCTGCAACTGCAGAGTCTGACCGTGTCGAATGTATCGGTCCGGGCTGCAAGGGGGCATCTTGCCGGGGATTGGGGCATAGGGCCGCCGGTTGCAGATTAGAGTTTAGGATTTAGGGGCATGTTGGATGGACAATGTACAATTTACTGTTTGTATGTCCCAGGACCTTCCTTGTACCCTTAATTGGGGATATATGGTCCCTAATAGTGGGTACTTAGGCCCTAATAGAGGGTAGGAGGAGGGTCTAGGTCTTTTCTTTGTCATTCAGAGCTTCCAGGAGATTAGGATGGAAGAGTGAATATCTTTGCAGACTCTTGACCTATGGCCTCTTTGAAAGTCTGCCGTTGTCTTCAGACATGCGAAGTAGAAGTCGAGTCCTTTTCTGGGGCTTGCAGAATTGCAGGGTGCCATGTTGTTTTTTGAAGCAAGGGACATGTGCTCTCAATTCAATGTTTGGACACAGCCATAGCCACTTGATCAGTTCGTGGGGATTCCGTCGTGGTTATGTTTCTGTCTCCACACTTCCCAAAGCACGCGCCGCTGCCATCACTACCCACCACACCAACAGCCCCGCCACGGGCAATCTCACTTCATGTGTGGGGGCCGCGGTCATGTTTCGTGGACATGATCTGAGAATGCTCGACTTCACCAAGAATTCAATCACCCAAAGGGTCCATGTAGGTATATGGTATATACTTGGGCTTTAACGTCGTGGGTATATGGGAACCTTTTTGGGCCCTAAGTGTATACCCTTTACCTACATGGAATGTTTGGGTCAGTACCTTGCCGGCTTTACAGGACAACATCTTTTAAATGCAAGCGGGGGAGGACTGTCATTTTCACCTCCTTAGATGCTTGGAAACCTGCAGATGAAGTTAAAAGCTTTTAACCCGCTAAGGCAAGTACAGAAGGGGAGTTACGATTTAGTGACTTTACGTAAGCCTTATAGATATTCCTTATATCACCCCCTCCTCTATATACCCTTAAACGCTGAACGCTGAACCATACGTTCCCCCAACCATATGGAGATTCCCCTCATGTAATTGGCCACAACCCAAACAGCCAACCTTCAAGCCCTCAATCCCCACGCGAGTTTAGGGTTTAGGTGCTTAGGGACCATGAGTTTGCCCTCGGCCCAAAACCTGAGGAGCCACCCCAGCAGCCCCTTCACATCCACATTGGTTGATGCCCCCTGCACCCCGCATCTCGTCGAAAACCTTGCATGAAGTTGGGCCGAAGAACTTGCGGCACAAATCCAAAAATACTTTAACTTATTGAAAGTTCTCGTAAGATGCCCGAAAGTGATTTCCCTCGTGTTGAGCACCTCCCTGAAAGCATTATTTTCCGCATTACACTAAGGTTGGGGAGTTGAACGATCAGCGCGATGATGCCGCATGCTAAGCACAGTACCTAACGCTTGCAGGATTGCGGGCCGTAGGAACTCAAGATGGAAGGCCGACTTAGGCCCTAATAGCGGGTAGGAGGAGGGTCTAGGAGGTTGAAAGCGCAAGAGGTTTTACTCGCAATTGGCTGCCCTTTTGGTGCTATAATACCTTGCACTAGCTGTAGTGCACCATCAGTCCAGACAGCTAGTTCAGAATCGTGCGGAGCTAGTGTCGTGCATGGTGTCCGGTCCGACCTGCTCTGCGGAGCTCTTCAGGGGCTTTGGCATGGGAGTCTATTTTCCTCTTGTTCCGCAGCTTTTATGCAAAGTCGTAATTTTGGCCAGTCTTTGAAATCGCTTCCTGTGAGGCATCCTACTTGCAGGAACACGACAATTGTCTTGCGTTTACGTGGTACATGTGGACCGTCAGGACCATGATCAGCTACCTCTGCTTCGACAAGCACTATACTTGTTCCTGCTATCACTAATGCCCTCTCCGATGTTTCTAGTAGCACTGCTACTACTACTCCTACAACTCCAATCCATCGCAACCCGATGCGCGGCTGCAATTGTGATAGCAACAGCACCGGTGCCAGCCACCAACGCTGACACCACCACTGCGACTATTCCTGCCGTCACTACTACTGCTACTATTTGGGAATAAAAAGAAAAATATGATCTATCCCTACAATCCCCCTACACAAACACAGTTTCCATGTTATTTTCCATTTTCTTTTCCATTTGATTCTCCATTATAGTAATAATGCCCGAAACTGCTAATTTGCTGCTTTAGTTATTGTTGTCACCCTCGACCCTAAACCAGCAATAATCTAGGGCTATATAGGGATAATGGAAAATAAAATGGAAACTACTATAGAATATTGGGGCTATATAGGGATAATGGAAAAGAAAATGGAAACTACTATAGAATATTGGGGTTATAGAGGACTAATGGAAAATAAAATGGAAACTACTATAGAATATTGGGGTTATATACGGACTAATGGAAAAGAAAATGGAAACTACTGTAGTGGTTTGCACATTCCTTTCCATTCCTCTAGATGCCCACATGTAGCCCTAACCTGATTTGGAAGACTTGTTTGTATACCAGGAACCAGGCTGCAGCACTTCATAATAGGAATTTGAGCCATGTGGCTTTAAGGAGTCGAAGGCCGTGCTAAGTATTTGCGCACCTTTCTCAGGAGTCTGAGCCAAACCACAGACATCACAAGTGCAACATCACGTTCCTCAACTGTCCCTTTTGTTCTGTTTCTTGAAGATCCCAAGCTCCGCATGTTTTTAGATTTGATCACATACAGCTAACTTAGGCAATGACATTTCAGGTAGAGACATCTGACCTGGTAACTACGTGGTTACTTATTTGGTAGTTTCCCAAAATAGGGGTACCCCAATATAGACCCCAAAATACTCTAATCCTTGTTATGGGGACCCCGCAAAAAGGTACCCCTAATTTTGGGAAACCCCCATTCTATTTGGAGTCCGATCTTTTGGCAAGCTTGTGCGTTCGGCCATGGAAAGCCTTCTCAACAGAGCGTGCAAGAAGCGGAAGCGGTCAACACAGACGGAGATCAGTTTGGGAGATTCTCCCAGGGAGCTTCGTGGAAACGTTCCTGCCCCTGATCTTCTGAAAGCGTTTGAGATTGTAAAGCTGAATGTGGGAGGTCATGAGTATGTCACATCACTGAGCACGCTGCGACGAGTAGAGGGCAGCATGCTGGCAAGGATGTTCGAAAGTGAAATTCCTTCGGCCACCACCGGTGGTGCTTTTTTCCTTGACCGTGATGGTGAGCTGTTCGCATTTATCCTCTCCTACTTACGAGATGGCACCGTGGAGCTGCCAAAGTCACGCACCAAGCTGCGTCAGTTAGAAAGAGAGGCCGGGTTTTTCCTTCTCCCAGGGCTACAGCACATGCTGCGCTCAAAACTGTCAGAGGTGCATTTGGAAGTGAAGCTTTTTGCTGAGTCATTCGGATGCACGGAAGAGCATTGCAAATGCGGATGCAACCGATTAGCCCACCCAGAGGCCTTCAGCGATCTTGAGCTTGAAGCGATGGATTGCGCTGATCTCGAATGGATGGGCCATCCGTCCTCCTCGCTGCGACCAGAATTCAAGGTTCCTGTGTCTATCCACCGTGTGTGCCTCCAAGCTTTCGTGCCTGGCAATGCCAGCGATGGTTGTGTTCGCGTGCACTGCCATTACAATCCCAAGTGTTTGGGTGAATACATGTCTTGCGGTTTCTTCAATGGCCATAAGTTGTACAAGAACAATGACGGAGCCCACATCTTCTACAAGGATGGCAAATGGAGGATCAATATAGATGAAGCAACCGACGCTTGGATCATGTCTTCTCAAAACGACGTAAGCTCAGACACGCCCCCAACTGGGCTCTGGTTTGGCTCAGATGCAGGCATGTGCCTTGTGGACGGCGAAGAAGTTGCTCAACCAGAGGGTTCAAGCCTACAGAAGGCCATTCAGATGGTAAAGTCACAACTACGGGAGACCTGCTGCCAGGAAAGATCTGCCCTGACAGACATGCAGCAAGAGATCGAGGACGTCCTCCGCGCTTTCATCAAGAGTCCTGACCTATCGTACCGGCAGCTCTATTTTCAAGCGGGTAAGTACGAGGTGGGAGAGCGCTATGACCCAAGAACGCAGCGCAAACATTTCTCAACTGCCATAAAGATGGAGCTTAAGGTGCTTCACACTTCCTAGTGCTCAGGCCTGTGTGGTCCTCTGGAAATGGGGCCCTAAGGGTCCAAGTACCCAATAATCATAAACTCACCCAAAGCCTGTACCACAATTTCTATTACCCCAAACCCAAGTACCTAATTATTGGGTACTTAGACCCTTAAACCCTATATGTCCCTATATACCCCTATATATCCCCTTTAAAGGGACCTAATTATTGGGTACTTGGACCCTCTGGGGGGCTGTTAGTTCGTTTCGGAGCGGCCAAACGCTCATGGTCAGCAAAAGCTCTGAAGTCCAGACGGAGCTGGAAGTGGATTTAGGGTTTAGGGTTTAGGGTTTAGGGATTGCTGGTAGCATTTGTTGTGAAGTAGTAGTAGCCCTAAGGGTCCAAGTGCTTGATAATAGTATACTTACACAAAACCTGTACTACAGCTACTGGTATCAAAATTCCAAGTACCTAGTTATTTGGACCTTTAGGGCAGCAGGAAAAGAAGGAGGAGATCTGAGGCTGACGGTCTACAGACCATGACAGCATTACTGGACATTATAGGGTCCTAGGGTTTAGGATTTAGGGTCTATGGTTTAGGGTCCTAGGGTTTAAGGTTTAGTATGTGCAGCGATAGTCTTCCACCCAAGACCATAATCATAAAACAGAATCATTATTTTACGAATGACAGTTGCTAAGAAGCTATCCTAGGCCAAAGCATAGAACGCTAGATCGTAAACTGCCCGGATCTGCGCATCCCTTTCCTGGGTTGTTAGGGTCCAGAGTTCAGGGTTGTGGGTTGATGGTCCCTAACCCTCAATCCCTGTGCTCCGAACTTCTACAAAAACTGCCCTTCCACCTAATAGTTGTTTCAGACGTGGTGAAAGTGCAGACCACGTTGTCCCCCCCCCACACACCACGTTGTCCCCCCCCCGAACACACAAACCTTCACCGTACCCAGGACGCCCTCGGTCCGTGTCCCATAATTAAGGACACAACTAAGGAGTCTACCCGACATTTGAAGACTTAACAAATGATATGATTTCGGGCTTAAACCTGGCCCTTAGAGTCCACGTACCCAAGTATGGGGTATTTAGGTGCCACAAACCATTCTGATCATAGCCTTGCGGACCTAAACCGCAGTCCTTGTGTACTTGGATCTTCTGTCATTTCCCCCTAGATGCTGGTAATTTCCTTCTATCACTTATATCCACATGAGAACCCCTATGATGTCCCTAGATTAGGGGGATTTCAGGGTGCGACCGATCCGGCAACTGTCGCCCGCCAGAGGCCTAGGTTTACGGCAAGCTTAGTTTGTTCATATGGTGTATGACAAGGATTTATCGGGACTTTTGGGGGTATATATATATATATATACATACAGAGGGTTGTACAAGGTTAAAGGATACAACCGCCTATCATATGGAATCAAACGGACAATGCGATGGAAACTAGTGGTGCTTAGATGGGGAGTGGTGAACACGTAGTGAACCCTACACAACCGTACATACCCTGAAATAGAGGTTAGATTATGTTCGCTCTCCCGCTCTTCCAAGCACCAGTGCAGGGCACCTGCTTGTGTTCCGGGATATTAAAGGACATGACATGGGTATTTCTTGGGTCTGTGTATCGTGCGACATACAGGTTCCGTTGATATTGTGGAGTGCGATTGGGGGTGTGGTTGAATTCTAGGGCAAAGACGCAGAGTTTTGCGACCCCCGACAGCTTGGTCGCAGTTTCATGCGGCTGCCAGGCAAGGCGGTTCTGGAATAGGTACTGCGAAGGAGACTGTAGCCCTCTCAGCATGAATTATGTGAGCTGTAGTCTGAGCGCCTTAAAGTGAATTACATAGGGGACTACTATAGGGCTTATTACGGGCGGTACTAGGAGTTCAGACTGTAGCTCATGTAGGATGACTACCCCTGTAATCGTCTCTAATTAACCTGGAGCAAGCTCGAAAATTACCACTGTGGCGCCTACAGAACATGGTGAGGACACACCTGCAAGAAACCTTACTGAATGGTGGTTTCCCAAACTGGGGAGGGGGTACCTTTATGAGGTCCAATCAATAAGGACTAGCATATTGGGGTCTATATTGTGTTCCCCTGTTTGGGGAAACTACTGAGCTTGTGGAGCCACAACCCACCACTCAGGTAGCGCCCTCTCACACCAAAGTTTGCAGCTATCGCTTTCCTTGTTCGGAGACCTCTCTTTTTGGGGTGACATGCGAGGGCCTTAATAGAGTGACGTGTCAGAGTGGGTTCCAGAAGAAGCAAGATTTTTGTCAAAAGCGAAAGTATTCGGTGACCTTGCTCGCATGCATACCCCGTAGATAATCCTCGTTTAAGCTATATAGTCTAAACTCCTTAAGGGGGGTTCTGCAGGGGATTATACAGGTGAGTATTGTAGGGGTTATGAAGGGGGATACTGGGAGTTTAGGCCTAATCCTGAGTGCCACTGAGGCATCGATGAGCTCATCGGTCAAGTCCCCGACGCTTCCGAGTTTACGCTGGGAACCTACTTGACTGGCATCCAGGGCTTGCTGGAAAGTTCTGCAACCTATGAGCCATAATCTAAACTTCTAGTATCGTCGTCAAAGCCCTCTAGTAGTCCCTTATATTATCCCCTAGATAAGCCTCTTTAATGAGTTCAGAATACGCCTCATATAGGTGTAAGGGTCACTATAGGGATCTAGGAGGGATGTCGTGGGAGTGGAAGAGAACATGGAAGCTGCTGTAGTAATTGGGATTCAGGTGTCCTAGAGAGAGTACCTAGAGGGCCCAAGTACCCAGAGGACGGGGTTCCAGGTCCCAAATATCATAGTGTATACTTGTTCGTGGCACCCAAAACCCCAGTATTGGGTACATGGACTCTCAGGGCATACCAGCCCTACACCGTCAACCCTAGGGTTTAGGGTTTAGGGTTCAACCCTAAATCCTAAATCCTAAGCCCTATGTGAAAAGGTTCTCTAAGACCTGGCTTCCAGGTTGCTGTAGTATGCCCTGATGTAGGAGAGGTCCATCCTTTTGCGTATCTTGATGGGGGTTAGTCCGGTTTGGCGTTTAGGGCTTAGCGACTAGGCTTAAGGGATTAGGGGTTCGGGATTAGGGTGTAGGATTTAGGGTTTAGGGGTTAGGGTATTTATCTTACCCCTGGTTAGCTGGGAATGAAGGAATGGACAAGAAAACGGAAACTACAAT
>CAJNIZ010043558.1:14610-40591 GCA_905231905.1 Symbiodinium pilosum | reverse complement strand
GGTAGAGAATAATGGAATATGCCATGTAGGGAGTATACGGGGATTACATGCCAATGTTCCCTACTAACCACCACTAAAGTATGTTCTCAACTCAGCGATATTCGATCATGCCCCCTGCGCTACGGATTGCTCTGCTCAACTGGACCAAGTTATGACGTAGACTTGCTCGTGTGTCTGCACCGGAGAAACATGGACAGTTGATTGGATTCCAATGGAAACATGTAGCCACATTGCATATACTTGGGCCCCAAAGTGGTTGTGTGGGGACCCTTTTGGCCGATATATATATATATACATATANNCATATGTATATATATATATGTCATTTAACTACATGGACCCTCTGGGAACACTATTGGCTGACCGAATCAGATGTTTACAACATCTGATTGTATGTGTCACCTCCTCGCCGTCTTCTTTTGCAAGATTGTTTTTCTATCTTGCTAATGATAACTGTACTGTTGCTCACCACTGCAAGGCAGTACCTGGAAACTTTTGCGGAGGAGTGGGAGGTATACTACAAGTCGTGTCCTCAGCACTGAGGTCCAGGCAAAACGCACAACCCTAAACTCTAAACCAGTTCAAGGCTGTGGGAGTGGCATTGATGGTTGCAAAGTACGGCTTCTGTGGTAGGAACTCTTTGTATCGTGTGGCTAAGTATTCCCAAGACGGGTGTTTAGTACCCGGCGAGCTAGGCTGGTTGACAAACGACGAGGGAAGCGAATGCTTGTGCTGCATCAGCTTCTTGAAACCAAAGTAACCCTAAGGGTCCAAGTANNNNAAATCCCAAGTACCTAATGATTGGGTACTTGGACCCTTTCAGGGTAAGCAATCAGTTCTGGGCAAGGTAAACATGAAGGGCACCTCTTCACAGGCCCAGACGAGCCCAAGAGTAGCTTCTGCACTTAAAAAGTCAGATCATGCCGGGACCTACGCTAAGCTTCCCTAAGCCCTGAACGTTTAAACGCTGCATAGTATAAGCCCTGAAGCTAGCCACAATCCCAAGGTGGTGGCTTCATTCGTGCCATTGCTGTTCTTGGAGAAGATCCTGCATGAGCTTAAGTATACCACAGCGCCAGAACTCGCAACCCTAAACCCTACGTACAGGTGTAGCAGATCACGCCCTAAGCCCCCAAACCCTAATTCCAAAATCAAGGAACCATCGCCGCCTAAACCGCCGCGGACAACGCCAGCTTACTTCGAAGGCTGGCGCCTGTTTAGGATTCGGGGGAGGGAATCAGTAATCACTCATAACCAGGATTAAACCTTTACTGACAGTTGGGGTAAGCCATTCAGGCCAGTTAAAAGGATACTAGGTGGGCTATAAGCCTATGTAGTGCTCAAGTCCCATGGACCTTCGTGTGGTATCCTGGTTAACGGCGTTCATCATGGGACCCCTCAAAGGATTTAGAGGAATTAGATCGGGCTTAGATAGCGTACTACAGGAACATGAATTATGATGATGAATCAAAGGGGGAAAAAGAGGAACATTACATTGACACTGGGATTCTGTAGAGGTTTCCTGGGGTTTGTGGATAGAGAAAAGCGCAGTTGCAATCGGATGATGTCCTATAGCCCCTCAACGGTAGTGCTGCAGATATCTCGACTGTACAGCGACTAACGGGATGTATTAAGGCTTTGGTGACCCCTTAGTTACAAAGGGGAGTATGGGGTCCAGATTCGTACACAAGCTTACAGGGATTGTTTTAAAGAATCTCCCATATTTTGGAATTCGTGTGCACCTGGTCTCCCTAAGCTCCACAACCCCTAAACCCAGGAACCAATCCAAATCCTTGAAAGCTTCTAAACCCCTAGAACCCCCAAATGCCTAACACGCTCCTAGTCCCTGGGGCCAACCCACCAAGGGATCTTCGAAAAGCGGCCTCCCCGAGGACGGGATTGCGCTTCCTTGATGGAATTGCTCCCTTTTCTGAGGCGTAGGTGCTGTTTTTGAAAGATGATAAGGTCAAGGGTTCAAAGGTGCAAAGAGTCCGGGTAAAGGGTTTTGGGTTTCCAGGTTTAGTGCTGAGCGAAATTCGCATTAGAGCCTCCACTAAAAGGGGCCTTCATTAATTGAACACCTCCTTTCTTCTTTGCATACCCCAATGCTCCGCCTGCAAAGCTGTGTGAACCGACTCCCCATCTTATCATGAGCCACACCAACACACAGTCTCAACAACATATCACTGCATAGTGCGAGATAGCTTTCGCTGGGAAATGGGCGGGGTGATTACTAAAAAATATATCTACATATAACACCAATATAGTAGTTTCCATTTTCTTTTCCATTATCCCCATAGAACCCCACTATAATCCCTATAATCCCTAGGGGGAGGGGATTGCAATTTTGGGAGTGCACAGCCCAATTCTCTTGTCTCATGCAGTTTCTGCAGCGCTTCTGAATCCAGCTCAGTCGATAAGCTATATACTATATAGGGTTTAGGGTTTCTGGACCCAAAGTCTGCAACTTGTACGGGTATCTCAACCGGACCTCCGAATGATATTGGTTGTTACTAGGCCCCTCAAACCCTATACCCTAAACCCTAAACCCAAAGCCCTACTTCACCCGGATGTCTAGGCTCCCCCAGTCCTCAAGCCTCAACACTGTACCCTGAACCTTGCGAAGGCCCTTCTCCCTCCCTAAACCCTAATCCTAGCTCTTTTATACCCCCTTTACACCTCACTTCACTCCTGTATATAGCAAGCCCTTATCAGGAAGAGGAGATCTTAGCCCAGGAGGTCTCATTCTTCTTGCAATGTGCCAGCTTCTGAAAGTTATAGTTTTTCTCGCGTTCTGCGGAGATTTAGTATTATGCATAGGCGTCTAGGAGCATTTCTGCTCCTGTCTCTGGATTGTTTTTGAGCTCTCATGGGGTCCTACGGCTTTGAGCCGAAACAAATCGAGAGGGGTTTAGGGTTTAGGGGTTGATGTCCTCTCTGCCCATTCTCGATTAAATCGCCCATGGGCAGGATTGAGGTGTTAAGAGCCTGCATCTCCTCTGGACTCCTAACTTGGGAAGCCTAAGCTAGGAAGGATAAAGAATATTTCCCCGCACCGTAAGGGAAGTGTCTACTACAGAAGCCATACTTCTGGAGTCGTGGCAACACGCGCTTCTACCTCTTGAGGGTTTAGTTTAAGGTGTGTGAGGATGGTGCAAAAAGTGCCGGACCGTCACCCTAAACACTAAACCCTAAAGTGAGTAGTATTTTATTTGGGGATACTACGGTACCCAATATAGAGTAAGATTATATATCCTCCTTTTGGGGTAGAGGTTTTATATAAGGAATATTATCTTACTGGGTTCAACCACCAAAAAAAACGCTACTCAAGTGAGTCGTCTCAATTTTGAGAAATATATCCTGCCCAGGGCCGGTCTGAGGCCTCAAAAACATGAGCTTCGATGGTGGGACCATAAACTGTTAAGGCTTAGCTGGGGTCACCCTAGGCCACTGGAAAAGATAAAGATACAAAATTTGTGAGTACGAAGCCTTCTTTTGTAGGTATGCGGGTTTGGGGTCACGGCAGACAGCGAGTAGCTATAGATTAAGATTTTGTCCCGTAATTGTTTGCACAATTCCAGAGCAGAATCTTCAGGCCTTTGCCACGGATTGGCGCATGCAGCTGGACTGTAAGGTTCGGGGTTTTAGCTTTTTACAAGGGCCACCTCAATTCTTCGATGTGCTGAAGTCTCCCCAGTGAACCTTAGAGCACTGCACAAGCTCGCATAGCCTTTCATGCTTCCCACCTCCATTCCAATACTTGCTGGTGCTTACTTGGTAGGGAATATGGGAGTACGTATATTTTATAATGATTACTGTTCCCTACTAACCCTAAGGGTTCAAATGCCCAATAATCATATAGTCACCCAAAGCCTGTACCAAAATTACTATTACCCCAAACCCAAGTACCTAATTATTGGGTACTTGGACCCTCTGGGTAACAACTAGTTTGAAAAACTGCGGGAGGCCCATCTCTCTGTGCCCCTGGACTACTTCTCCGATAGCTTCTCCCTGGAGCAGCATCAAATCTTCCGTCAGTCCGGAGCTTGGTTCAGGGTATAGGGCTTAGGGTTGAGGGTTCAGGGCTTAAGGGTTTAGGGCTTAGGGCTCAGGGTTTGGGGCTTAAGAGTTTAGGGTTTAAGGCCTGTAAAGAATCTGAGAATGAGATTAGATGGGCCACCGAACTGTGGTATAAGAAATTGATTTTATCCTACAATGTCATACGGAATATAAACCCCTAAAACCCAAAACTCTAAACCCCTAAACCTTACACCCCCTAGACGCTAAATCCTAAGCCCCTAAACCCTAAGCCATACTAAGTCCCAAACCTAAACCCTTAAACCCCATACCCTAAAACCAAGCTAAGATCAGATCTCTTATTATGAGGGAGCGGGAGGGACCTGGCTCAAAACAAAAGTTGGTCCTATCGTATAGGGTTTAGGGGATACTATTGGGTTTGGGGTCATATATGGTTTCCCCAACTTACCAGTGTCTAACTTGGACATATTTCCCTAGACCCTCCTCCTACCCTCTATTAGGGCCTAAGTACCCAGAATTAGTGACCACATATCCCCAATTAAGGGTACAAGGAAGGTCCTGGGGGCAGAGTTCACCGGCTCTAGACTGGGGTCAGCTTTGCGGGAGTTTGGCTGGGGTTTCAGAGTTTAGGGTTTAGGTTTTAGGGTTTTTAGGGTTTAGGGTTTAGGGCTTAGGGTTTCAGAGTTTAGGGTTTAGGGACTGGGGCTGGGATTTCAATCTAAACAAGACACACACACACACACGCGCACACACACACACATATTCAAGACGGGGAATATACCCGGCCCTAAATGGTACAAGGATCCGAAAAGATTTAGGGTATGTTGCTGAATGAAGAGGTATTGGGCTTTGTGGGTACTCCTTTTCGTATGTAGCCCCGAAAAGGGACCCCTCATTTATGGCAATCCCTGTAGGGCCCTGTCCCCACTGAGACCCCTAAACCCTAAACGGCGCGGGTTCCTTACAGGCAGAAACCTAAACCCTAAACAGGACTTAGGGCCTCGGTTTTGGAAAGAGTGCTTCATAGCATTATGATTTGGGTTTAGGGATTGAGGGCTTTAGGGTTTTAGGCCAGCAAAAATGTTATGACAGGCATGCCCACAACAATGCAGCTTGCTGCCTTTCAGGTTGTGATCCATTTCTGCTAATACATCCCCAACTCCCCCATACAAGCGTTCATACTTCCCTGATATATCACCGTACTGTACTGGGAGATTGTTTTTGTAGGGTCCGAGGTGGGTTTACATTATCGGCGGGAGGTGGTCGCTGAAAATCTCTGCTCATCCCATGTCCATCCTATGTTGCATATGTGCGTTTATTTCTTGTTTTGGGCTTTAGGCCGAAGCCTTCAAACCCTAAAAACCCTAAACGCAAAAAAAGTAGTTTCCGTTTTCTCCCAATACAAAAGCTATATAGCCCTAATATTACCCCAATGGGTACAATGTAAGAACTACATCATATACTGCACGCCCAAACCCCAGCTCCTAAAAGCCTAGCATGGAAACCCTAAGACCCTAAACCCTAAACCCTAAAGACCCAAGCTGCATACCCAAAGCAGAGCCTGATGCATGTCTTTACCGAGGTTTCCTTTTTGTTGCACTGCAGCACAGGGTTGAGGGTGTAGGGTTTAGGGGTTTAGGGTTTAGGGGGTTTAGGGTTTAGGATTCAATATTGCCTAGGACCCCTGAAATACCACGACAGCGAAACACCCGCAACGTAAGTGCCTCGGTATCAGCCTTGTAAAGCTTTACTTGTTTAGAGGGCCCCTATCGCTCGATATTGTTGAGAAACTTCCATAGGAGTAGTTTTTCTATACAGAGTAAGCTTACATCTTCCTTTTCGACGCTTCGACTTTTACATGAATAAACTTATCTGGCTTCATCACCAAAAGAGCTACTCATGCGTCAGTAGAACTGGGTGGCAAGTCTGCTGAGGCCGCTCGAGACCGCAGTGGACATGCAGGCCAGCTGAATTCGCAACCGCTGGCATCACCGTTCAGGGTCCAGGGTTCAGGACAGAATGGATTCGGTATTTTCCCAAAATAGGGGGACGCAGTATAGATCCCAAAATACTACAGTCCTCCTTATAGGGACCCCCCTTCGCCCAATACCTTCAATCGCGGTATCTGACCTAAGCTACCCTAAACCCTAAACCTTAAACTTTGCTAGGATCCCCGACCCTAAACCCTAAACCCCCCTCGATATGACCGGAGTTCTATTCCTTAATCAAGGTGCATGGGCCTTCTGGCGACCTTTGGGTCAGTACGTGCTCCCTAACATGGCATTCAGGGTTTAGGGTTTAGTGTTTAACATGGCATTCAGCTTTAGTAGGGTAGGTTCCCTGAAACCAGGCAGTTGTTATCTCTCTTTTTTGTCCATCAGCGACTGTGTTCGTTTCCACATTCACAATGAGGAGCATGTGCCCGTGCAAGATATATCAACTCCCACATGCCAGGCTTGAGGAGGATACTTGGGGCTCAGACCCTAAATCCTAAACCCTGCAGTTATCAAGGGGAATAATAGGAGTTTAGACTATAGATCATGTATGGATACCTTCTATTACCATCTAAAGACCAAACTCTCGGCACCAAACCCGAGATATTCCCTTGCAGTCCGTGTTTAAAGTTATAGTCTCCAACATAATTGTTTTTTCGCAAGCCCTTGAGATCCAGTTATACAAGTAATACGTACATGAGGCCTTAAAATCTATAGATATTACTATTACCAACTTTGAGTTTTTTGAGTCCTGAGCGCAGTTGTCTAGCCTCTTCATAGTTCTCAAGAATCCTAAGCCCCAACGTGAAACCCTAGGCCTACGCCCCTACACTTCGAATCCCTAAACCCTACACCGTTACACTCTAAAGCCTTATGCGAAGCCGTCTCCTCACAAAAACAGGATGAGATACAGTCGCAGCTCTCAGGGTGCGGCACTGGGGTTTTGTTGCTTGGGGTGTGGGCCTTGATTTTCATAGAATGAGAGTGTAGAAAAGAAAATGCTAGTATAATGGGTTATATAGGGTTTAGGGTTTCGGGCTTGGATGGTGAGGCAAGGTGTTCCGGTATATGTGAGGAAGTGTAGCGAGGAGGTGTAGTATCCGTACACGGCCAGAAGGGCGCATGAGTCACAACTACCCTGATTCAAAACTACAGCGGCCTTTTTTCTGCCTTCGGGTGCTTAGCAACCAATCCCCCAAAAGCGGGAACAAAATTAGCAGGTTGCGGTAGAGCTAGGCTTCAGCTATTCGAGGGGTTGGGGAGCGGAGGGAAAAGCTTAGGGTTTAGGGTTTAGGGTTTAGGATATTTCCTTAAACCCTGAACCCTAAACGGTCAGGGACGACTCATTGTTCGCTGGAGATTCAGCATGGAAACGATTTAATAAAGCCTGGGTCTACAAGCTGCGACACGTAGCAAGCCCGAAGGTTGCATGTACCCGCATAGCATGTATCTGAACCCCCCATGAGATTCATGGGAATCCCCATGGGCTTTATGTATACATATGTGTATACATATTTATATATATATATGTATGCGCGCATATGTTTCTACACTGTAACGGGGAAATTACATATTTTCATGAAAACTCAGAATGAAAAAAAGAGGCTGGCCTGTGGGGTGACCATATACATGTACATATATATATATATATCCATATGTTCATATATGTACATAGACAATCTATCTACCTATATCTATATATATATATACATATATACATCTGTATCTATATGGGTTTCCATTTTGGAAATGAGGAATTGTGAGCTTCCAGGGTCGCTAACTGCTGCTGCTGCTGCTGCTGCTACTGCTGCTCCTGCTCCTGCTCCTGCTCCTGCTCCTGCTCCTGCTCCTGCTCCTGCTCCTGCTCCTGCTCCTGCTCCTGCCGCCGCTGCTGCTCCTGCTGCTGCTCCTGCTACTGCTACTGCTACTGCTACTCCTGATGCTCCTCCTCCTACTACTACTACTCCTCCTCCTGCTGCTGCTGCTGCGACTACTTCATCTACTACTACTTCTACATCTACTACTACAGCGCTGTTGTCAGGTACATGGATCTTGTTGAGGCAGGGGCAACGTCTCGTTTGGACCTAGGCCCTAGGCTACAGGGTGGGCACCAGAACCAAAGAAGGCCAGCAGGAAACATTTGCCTCATGGGGTATGGGGCCTTTAGGTCTATTGGAGTTTTGGGTGTATTGCAGTCAGCTGAAAGCATTCGAGGTTAGGGGGTCTGGAGTTGCAACGGGCCTTCGGACCCTCGACCGGACGAACCCCGTGATGCTCCCAAAGCCCACTTGGTAGTTTCCGTAAATAGGTAGGGATAGGTAGGGTTTACGGTTTAGGCACCAATGCAGACCCCACAGTTTGGAAATCCTTGTTATAGGGACCCCCCAAAAGGTTCTCCTAGTCGTGGATTTAGGCCCTGAAAGGGGGGGGTTATTAATCATGGGTCTACATTAGGGTTGAAGGTTCCTTTGAAGGAAGTCATCTACAGATATATAGAGGGCTTAAGGTGACAGGTTTAGGGTTCATGGTCCCTAAAATTAGGGATACCATTCTGGCGGTCCCTACAATGAGAATTATAGTATAGTATGCCTTGGTTATATTGGGGTCCCCCTATTTCTACAAAGTACTATATCTTGTGTGAGGCTTTTGATGCCTGATGGTTCAGAGGTGCAGGACAGGCTCGTTTTTTTAGAGAAGGTTTAGTAGGGTTCAGGGTTTAGGGCTTAGAGCTTAGGATTTATAAGCCCTAAACCCTTTAGGGCTTAGGGTTTAGGATTTCGGGGTACTTCATGGGTTGACAAGTCATAGCCATGGAGAAGGCTGTAGAAAGCCCCAAGGAGATTTGACACTACGGTTGGTATTAAAGATCCTGAAGCCCAGAGGGTCCAAGTAGCAAATCATTAGGTACTTGGGTTTGGGGTAATAGTAGTCTTAGTACAGGTTTTGGGTAAGTGTATGATTATCAGGTACTTGGACGCTTAGGGTTGGGAATTATGGCACTATCGTCTATAGTATACAAAAGTCATGCAGGACTAATAGTATCAACAGCATCACTTAAGTCAATCCCTCCTAAAGAAATAGCCACTTACTACGGAGTTAATGGGGGCGTAATATACATACAATGCTCCCTTGTGGTACCCAACACTGGGCGGGGGATAGATCCAAACTTTAACGTGGGTCTTCCATACAGACCCCTCTGACTGTCAATCAATTGGGTTGCTGTTAAGAGACTCAAACTAAGTTACCATTGTATACATATATATATATATATCTACACTGAGTGAATAAGGTGATTTCCGTATTATGGTAACTTGAGTTCCTTCACAGCAACCCAGTCAAGTACATGGTGCTCTTTTTTGGACTAAATGGCCCAAAGGAACAGGATGCCTTTAATGGGGCCTTTTGCAAGACTCCCCAACCTCACACACCTTTCCGGGTACCCTAAATCCTAAACCCTAAATGCCTAAACCCAAAGCCCTACAAAAGTCGAAGGTGTCGCTGTTCGAGCACATCCGGAAAGCTCAGCACAGATCTTGGCATAACTCCGCCGTCGGACGGTAAGGATGATGGGCTGCTATATAGGGATACTGGAAAAGAAAATAGAAACCTGTTGAGGGTTTATGTTTATCCTAAGGGTCCAAGGACCCACATAATCGGGCTTCAGGGCCGAAATACCACTAATATTATAGTAGTTGGTCCCTAAAACCCTATTATTGGGTCCTTGGACCCTTAGAGTTAGAGGGCTTTGATTCGCTCATGGGGCCTTGGGAATCAAGGACAATACTTCACGGTACTCAAGGGGTGTTGTGGCGTAAGTATTGGGGCCGTCGTGCTTACATGTTACAAGAAGTCACCATGGGGATGTATGATGCTTTCTACAAGATGGCTTCCTGTGCAATGTTCTTGCCCTGTTTACCTTTCAGGAGCAGGATCTCATAGTAAGGAAATAGATTCAACAGTGTAAACCCTAAACCTCATAAAAGGTAAACGCAGGCCAAAGCATGCCGCACCCAACCGAAAGCAAGGCAGCGGCGGCAGCAGCAGCAACAACAAGAAGCGTCAGCCGCAACAACAAGTGCGATTTAGACTTCGACATTAAATGGCGGGGTGGGGGGGGGGAGCTTGAGGGTGGGGGGCCTTCGGGAGGACGGCTTTGGGCTTGCACAACTGCAACAACAACAGCCGCAGCAACAAGAGACGACCACAGCCCCCGCCCCCCTCCACCAGTATTGTTCCCCCCCACTCAGCAAGACAACAGAAGGCAGCACTGAACAGCACACTACAAAGGAATACAATACAAGAGCAAAGGGTTGTATGCCTGCTGTCCTCTTTATTGGTGGTATCACGATTTTGGCTTAGGCTTTTTTCGGGGCAGCCAGGATTGTTCTCATGCTCTGTTTCTGCTTAGATTGACTCCACCTCCATCGTTGAGAGAATAGAACCAACCAAAGATTGTCATTATGACCGTAGTCTAAGCTCCTTATTAAAAGCGGCTATATGGGGGATTGTATGGGGGAGTATTATAGGGGTATTCAGGGGATACTAGGAGCTGAGACTATAGATCATACAGCTATATCTACTGTCTCATGGTTGAGGTCATTTTCGCGTTCATAATAATGCCTTGCATGTTTCTTGCGGCACATGGCCTCACATGTCATGCCATAACATCGTCTCTACTGCCTCGTTCTGACATGTACTCTTTGATATAAGCTGTACCTCGTGTTTAGTGTTCATGGCCCAGTTATGAGTGCTGGAGGCGGGAATCTATAGAGGGGCTTCACCGGGTGCGCAGCCTGTTCTTTGAGTCTTCTTGAGAACGGGCGGTAGTTTTTGGGTATGTATGCTGGGAGACCGTGAAGCTGAGTTGAAAAGCTGATGGAAAGGTTCACAGGCAAACTGATAGCTAGAGTCTTCGCGCGCTCCAACCTTGATCCCTGAAGCGGAAGGATTCATGAACGTCACAATGAACATCCTTCATTCTTACACCCTAGCTCTACATGTTTCTCTATACATATCTGGCTAATCCATGTCTATCCATGGGCTTTCTACTTACACACGAATAAGTAAACTCAAGTGCCCGTAACACCTACACCCTAAACTCAGCACAAACACAGGCAGCGCTTGTTTTTCCCGCTTAGGCAAAAGCGGCTCTTTGATTCCGTGGCTGCTCTGAATGAGCCCCTGCAGCAAGACCTGCAGCAGCTGGCATGTGTTACATATCTGGTTTGAGCGTTTAGGGTTTAAGCATTTGGGCTGTAGGATTGAGACGCTTCCAGAAATCAGGGTACCCAGGAAGTTTGGAAGCTGCCGATTCCAGCTGTGTTGTTCGTCACATGGAAGGGTTAGAGCTGGCAACAGGTTGTGGGATAGGGTTTTGGGGTCACCAGCAATGTGGACTCAAAACTGGAGGAGAAAGTGTAACATAAAACGGAGGCTGGGACTATGCAGGGGTTTGTAGAGCTTAGGGCTAGATAGGAAGCTTGGACACTTTGTAGCTGGGCACATACGCTGCACACTTTGTAGGTTCCTATCAGCTTATCACATGTGAAATGTTGAAGGAATGAGGCGCTTAGGTATCAGCCGTGAAGACCACGATGCTACCCTAAACTCCCCTTCTGATCCACTTGTATCCTGGGTTTTCTCGCTCCTCCCCTGTCTGGAGACACTCCGAAGCCCGAAAACAGATTCGTTCATAAACCCGTATATATATATATACACATACATATATATAATTATATACATACATACACATATATATATATATCTATCTACACATAAGAACATATGTGTATATGTATATATATATATATACATATCTACCTTTCCCTCTCTCTCTCTCTCCCTATAGCCCCTACGTAGGCCCCCCTATGTTGACAGCCCCTCACATCACATGAAGTCATCCTGCCAGTTCTGGCGCTCTCAGCGTCATCCGCTCACTTCGCGGACACCTGAAGGAGGCACAGCACGGTCTGCCGAAAGAGATCTAGGGTTTAGGGTTTACGGTCAGAGGGCTAGGGTTTAGGGTTGCAGACATGGCCAGAGGTTCTTCCTTGTAAGTGTTCGACTGTGGGCCCTTGCCAGGTGAAGGCTTCGGATGCCACTGCGGTTTGAGGTAACTTGGGCATTTCAAAACCGAGGATCCCTCAACGAGGCGTTCAGAACACCCCCCAGAGCACCCCGAAACATGCGAGGGTCTTTTGATACTCCTAAAGACCCTGAAGCCCAAAAAGTGGGACCCCAAAAGCCTAAAACCCTAAACGGCTAAACCTTAACCCTGAGACTAAGATCCTAAAGCCCCAATCAATCCCAATACATCCCACCAGATATGTATATATATATACATATATACATATATGTATTCCTATGCAAACCCTTGCTTCGAGAACCACTCATCAGGTGCAAAAGTCGCAGCTGCAGTGTAGCCTGGAGATTGGGAGACTCGAGCGGCGCAAGCTGGTTGCTCAGAAGCCGGATTCAGTTCAGGGTTTAGGGTTTAGGGTGTAGGATTTAGGGTTTAGGGTTTATCTACCCTACGGGTTCAAATAACCAATAGTTGAGTACTTGGGAATTTGGGCCGTAGAAACTGCAGCGCAGGTTTTGGGCAAGGATATGATTGTTGAGTAGTTGGACCCTTAGGGTTAAGAATGGGGGAATTTGACAGGAATGTGGAAGCCAGTGCATTGGCCAGGGTTTAGGGCAAGGCAGGGTGCAGGGCTACGTAAGGTTTAAGGCTTCGTTCGCAATGAGGGAATGGAGAAGCAGATGAGAATCATCTCATTTGGGATGTAGCGCTTTGGGCATTGAGAAAGGAGGGAATGGGTGATAGGGTGTATCACAGGGTCATTGTTGGAGAGTAAATGGGTCTCCTAAGTATGTTAGGGAGAAAGGTTCTCGCCGCTTAGAAACCTATAGCAAGGAGAAGCAAGTCTCAGGACTTGTAGATTGCATGGAGTGTTGCACGCTTATGCAAAGAAATGGACGGTGTGTGTCTAAGGCGATCACGAAGACTTGATCCAACCTACGAATATAGTCTCAGGGACCTAGACAGGTTCCGGTATCATGGTGCAAGATTCCTTGTATGATTATGATCGTGTAGGGCATCTCAAAGTGAGGTCAACATGATACCGGTAATTTTTCAGGCCTCTACATTCTCCTGGCTGTTTCAGGGTGGTGGTGCTGCTGCTGCTGCTGCTGCTGCTGCTGCCGACACAGCGGCGACGGCTACCGCTACTGCCACCACTGCCACCACAAACATCACCACCATGACTACAAATAACAATAACAACAACAAAGACAAGTAATACTAGAGTATGAACGTATTTGTGATAGTCTTGTTTTTCCATGCCGATAGTCAGAGGGATAGCTTTTGACCAAAACTCTACCTAGACCCTCCTTCTACTCTCTATATACCCAAGATAGGGACCATATACCCATATTTAAAGGGTACAAGGAGGGTCCTGGTAGAGGGTGCTGCCAAGCGCTTACTGTTTAAGTTGAGCCCGGCCCCAAACTGGCATTCAACTGGGTTGCTGTTAAGGAACTTAAATTAGGTTACCATAATGGGTGTATATAGTAAGTCATATGGTTTCCCAAATAGAGACCCTAAACCCTAAACTTAAATTAAGCTCCTTAACAGCAACCCAGTAAAGCACCAGCTTGTAGGCACCCGTTGGGCTCGCATTGCCCCAAAGGGTCCAAGGACCCATATAATAGGGTCCTTTTGAAGGGGTTCTAGGGAGTATATAGGGATATATGGGAACTACATAGGTGTATATAGGACCCAAATAATAGGGTTTTAGGGCCGGCCCCAAACCCATTAATCTTATGGTATTTGGGCCCTAAAACCGCATTATTTGGGTCCTTGGACCCTCAGGGTGCTTTATCAGCATCTTTGCTGCCGGCATGAAGAATCACCCTCTGGCTAGAAATTTGCTCTTTGCATTGTGTGTTCCGCGGTCCTGCATGGTGCCGCCCGGCCTTATAGTCCCCCTTAAGTAGATAGAATATGGCTTTGGGTATATTAAAATAAGATCCCCATATACCCCATATTCTATCTACTTAAGGAAGACTATAAACACCCAGAAAAGCGCGGAATGTCAAAGGCTCTATAGACGTAGGTACTAGCCTGCAGCAGGGGCCTGGGGCCTGACAGTTACCAAGACCTTTTTTAAGGTCTAGCTGAGGCATCCTATATCATAAGTATACAAGGCAGCCAGGACCAGAAGATGGATACTTTTTCAGTCCTCTAAATAACATAACTGCTAGGAACCTCTACAGAAACACAGTTCCCATTGTATCCAGTCTTCTCTAGCCCCTACACCCGGCACCCAAAGGGATGATGTTGATAATTGGTTAACTTCCTACAGTAGCACCAAAGCCTGTAAAGTTCAGTTTAGATTCGATGTCAAAAGAGTGGGTACTTCCCCCCCCACCCAGCCCCAGCAATAGTCTGCAGTCGGGTCAGCATGCAGGGTTATATATATATATACATACAATCTACACAGAAATCAGAAGTATTACGTTTACCGGGCTGGGGCTGTATCCCAATGTTATTGATTTCCGGCAGGCCTGAGTTTCGAGTCCCTGGCACTGGATGAATCACCTCCCCCTAATATTGGACACGCCTTAACATTACATATTCCCCATGGGAGAGTAGATATTGGGGTACCGAGGTAAACGTTAGGGGATAGAGAGTGGCTGATGTTAGGCAATGTTAGGTGGAGGTCATGATGGGGGATAGCACACAGGTGAAATCTTGACAATATGCTTTCTGAACATTATACCAAGCCAGCTCAAACACTTATGATCCTTGGAAGCATGTCCTTCTGACCCTAAACCCTTAACCCCCCAGCCCTTACCAAAGCTCAATGGGTCCGCAAACCCTGAGCCCTCAATCTGAAACCGTGCAAGACCTAAGCCATACAGAAATGCTAATCCTCAACACTATAACTTACCTTTGGTTAGCTAAGATGAAGGAATGGATCCTCCCATATAACCCCTTTTCCTAGTATCCATGTTCTTTTCCATTCCTTCATTCCCAGCTTACCCGAGGTAAGATAAAGCCCAAGCCAAGCCCCGAACCCCTAAACCCTAAACCCCCCAACCCCCCAAGGCGGCGTGTGCAAGATGTGCTGCAGCGTCTGGACTGCTTGGAGCATGTCAGGCAAACCATGTACACGCGTATATGCATACATGTACGTATGTGCATGTACACGTACATGCATGTGTGTATGCATGTATTCATTTCGGGACGTATGGCATCGAAAGGCATAGGTAAGGTTTAGGGGTTTGAAAGTTGGGTCCGTTTGTTTTCGGGGTGATATGCGGAAGACTGCACTGTTTTGGAGGGATATATGACCTAAATGTTGAGAAACACCACGGTAGAGGCCATCAGGGCTTTGCCATTTCGGACGATACTTGGAGGTTAACGGAAAAAATATCCCAAGTATAACTGCATGCAAAATGCGACGTTCAGCCTCCAAATTCCCCTCCAAATAGGGTAGCAATTGGGTCATGCGTGCCAATTTAGTTTGGCGTTCCCTGAACCCTGAACCCCAGGGTTTACGGGTTGTGACTTACACACTTTTTGGCCGCGCTTGTGTCCCAAGCTTCTTCCTGATGCATAGAATTCGCGCTAAGCTTGCTTGAAGACTACAGTAGGGACCTAAATAGCCATCAATGTTATGGTGCTGGATTCCTTGTATCATGATGGCATTCTGGCATATGACCTATAGTCTAAACTCCTTAAATGGGGTTATATAGGGGCTTCTATAGGGGACTACTATGGGGGTATTAAGGGGGACATTAGGAGTTTAGACTATAGCTCATATGGTACCTCAAATAGACTTCAAAATAACACGGGTACTTGTTTGGGCTTCCATATTATGTTCAAACACGTAGAGGTCAACTGCGACGTGCCAGGTTCTATCCTGCTGCATCATCTCTCTATAGGTGCTTTTATCAGTGAGCCCTGTCAGTTCCAATCAAAGATCAGCACGGGAAAAATGACACGTGGAAGAAAAGTCCTGTAGCCGCCAAAACATCAAATCACCGCAACACCGCAAAAAGTGAAAAGAAACACACTACAAACCAAACAACTGAAGGCTGGTTGTTGTGATCTTGTGGTTGGGACTATCCGTTGCTAGCGTTGAGGTTGTTGAGGTTGGGAGGCAAAGGCATGCCAACATTTCTAAACGTCAGAGTGCAAGAGCCGCAAGCACGTGAGCCCAGAATATCCCAGAATATGCAGCTGTGTCCTACAACCACAGGATTTTCCTTGAGACCCTTACACAAAAGGATGCGGATCTTTGTAAGGTCAACCTTAGACTCCCTTAAGCCTTAAGCCTGAAGAGGTAAAGAAGCAAATATAGGGTTTAGGGTTTCGAGTCCCTTCTTCTGGGTACATTAGATAGATTACTCTAGGTAGTTAATAGGGCCCAGGCTTTCCAGAGCCCCCCATGCCCCCATGCTCAAACTGAATCCTCGATGCATTCCGACAAGACTTTCTTGGCAGTTGTACAAATATTAAATATATATGTATGTATAAAGGGATATGCCCAATAATCAAAAATCAACTGGAAAAGCAAATGCATCACCCTGTACGGGGGTTTTATGGTTGTCCTTTCATGGTCCTCTGAGGGCTATATTGCAGCGGGGACCGCAAAGGGGACCATAATTTCGACAACATACCACTTGGGGTATCATTGGGAATCATGAATAGGCTCTAGGTATTCAAGTCTTTGTTCCAACTATTTACATGCAGTTAACCTCCAAGTGCTCAATCAGGTACTCTCTGCCAAAAAGGGTGCTCCAGAGACTACCATCCTTCCAGGAGGGATCTGCACTTGGTTCCATTTTAAGGGGGGGCCGTATATAGTACCCCTTAAGTAGATAGAAATTGGCTTTGGGTATATTATAATATGATTCCCATATACCCCATATTCTGTATACTTAAGGGGGATTATATCCTCTGGCCTCAACCCTTTAACATATGAATAGGAAGGAAAGGGGGACTATATCCTCTGGCCTCAACCCTATAACATATGATTCAAGAGGAAGACAGACAAATGGATCCCTACAGAATTCCTGTGCAATCTTCATAAAGGACCCTTAAGCCCTGTTTGGGGGAGTGCGCATTCATTCTTCACAGGCAGTGCCGGCCCTCGATTCAAATGCTCTTGCAGGCCGCAGGGAGTGGTTTAGGAGTTTATAGTCCCCCTTAACTAGATAGAACATGGGGTATGGGGATCTTGTTATAACATACCCAAAGCCATATTCTATCTACTTAAGGGGGACTGTAGGGGTTCAGGGTTTATTTTTCACCTTGTGGCCCCATGTGTCGCAGTACAGACCATATACTGCCAGGGACATCTAGGGGGAATCCCGCTCTTTCGGGGGCCATGGGCTGTTTTTGTCAAGCAACCCCCCCCGCGTGAGTCACCCTGTGCCTCCACTGCAAGAGACTGATAATGCTTCCATCGCTATTCAGTTTGTATCGGGAGGTGCTCAGGCAGGTCATGATCCAAACAGACCTTAACCCGTGAATTCAGGCTTTCAACAAGGCAGTGCTTTAAGGCAGGGCCTAGGGCTCAACGTAAGCACAGGGTTTCTCAAGCAGGCTTGCCTGCGTAGCTCTAGCTTTTATGTATAAACTCGCTGTGAAAAGTAGGGACCAACAACTAGGGTAACTAGGGACTCCATTCTACGGACTTATCCAAAAGACTGTTGGCTTACGTAGGTACCGTCGATTCCTGATTGTGATTACTATGGTAGGGGATGCATGCGGGAAGCATATTGTGGCAAACCACGTGTATGCCCCTAGCCCACCCAAAAAGACCAAACTGCCTGCATTGTACTAAGCATGGTTTCTGTAGTAGGAAGTTTCCTCCAGGACCTTCCTTGTACCCTTAATTGGGGATATATGGTCCCTAATAGTGGGTACTTAGGCCCTAATAGAGGGTAGGAGGAGGGTCTAGGCTCATTTTTTGGGTGAGTATTTCCCGTATGGGCACAACCTTGACCCTAAGAATTTCTTGGTCTTGGTATCAAATGTGTCGTAATTTATTTGGGGATACTATGGTACCCAATGTAGAGTAAGAATATATCCTCCTTTTGGGGTATAGTATTTTATATAAGGAATATAATCTTACTGGCTTTAACCACCGAAAAAACACTGCTCAAATGCCCTTCTCAGGTTCGTGTTCAACACAATTCGCATCTTTTACAATTGTAAACTCATGTAAATCCCTGTAAAGCAAGAAGCATAGTTTGTATAGGGCCCCCCCAAACCTGCTCTAGTCCCAGCCTAAGCCCTTAAACCTAATTACAAACCCTAGCCAAATTAGACCCTAAACCCCAAGTGGACCCAAAATCCTACACCCCAAACCCTGAACCCCAAAGCCCCTAAACCCCGAACCCAGGGGCGTGACTTCATCACAGCTCTGGATCTCATCGACAGCACCACGTCAGTCACTTCGCCAACTTGAGCTCAGGGACTGGGGTTTAGGGTTTAGGGCTTAGGGTTTAGGATTTAGGGCCTAGGGTTCAGGGCTTAGGTTTCAGGGCTTAGGGTGCAGGGTCTAGGGCTCAAGGTTTAGGGCTTAGGGTTGGGGGTTTAGGGCTTAAGGTTTACGGGTTTAGGGGTTGTATGGGGATTGTATAGAGTTTAGGGACATCATCCCAATCGCAGAAAACATAACATGGAACATGAAATTGAACCTGGGATGATAGAGGCATTTTGTACACAATGTTTTGGTATCATGCTTCTTTGTTGAAGGGTCGAAAATTGGTCCGGGTACACCGTATAAGCCTCTAACTACCTGAGTTTTCTTGTGGGGTGTTGGGGGTTTCTGACTATTCAGTGTCCAGTGCTGGGGTGTCCCTATACTCTACAGCCAAGGTCCCGTTTCACTAAATGATCCCGGGCCCTGAGTT
Source organism: Symbiodinium pilosum (assembly GCA_905231905.1). Classification (NCBI taxonomy): domain Eukaryota; class Dinophyceae; order Suessiales; family Symbiodiniaceae; genus Symbiodinium; species Symbiodinium pilosum. Next base: position 21,626 of record CAJNIZ010043558.1, on the reverse strand, counting down.
CCAACTACCATAGCTGCAACTTGTCCTCGATAACGTATAGGGGGATGGTAATCATGGTAAACGCCCCACCAGGGTTGAATCACGTTTGGGAGTTTCCAATCATCAGCATTCTGCTTGCCTGTGCCCAGATGGCCCAATATCCCTTAAATCAGGGAATATATTTCAGATCATATTAGGAATCCTATCAGGATTCAGGGTATACTCCTTTATTAAGAGGTGCTTCTGCTACTGTGACTGGGATATCTGGAGCAAGCAGTGCACTTCCAACGTGTCCACATATCTGGTAGAGTATGTACCTGGCCCCCAATGTTGTAGACATATGGGAACTCCTTGGGCCCTAACAATATACCGTATACGTTCTCTGAACCCAAATTGTACATGCTAAAATATATATATATATACACATGGACCCTCTGAGAATGTGGCAACTCGAATAGAATACGGCGGGGTGAGACTATGCATTGACCTGGTGCTGAAAAGATCGGGAAGATATCTCTCATATTTCTACTCTAAACCCTAAGCCCTAAAACCCTGGATAACCCGATGTGTTGTGTATGCTATCCTCAAGCTCTGAAGTCTAAGAAAAGATGGCCGTCACTTGGCCCTACTGGTGTATTCAGAGCCCTGCGGTAAGGGAAAACCTGAATCCTAAACAAGCCTCAAAGAGCCTAGGGTTTAGGGTTCAGGCTAAACCTTGAAACACAACGACGGTGTGTATACCTTCCAGGTCCGCAGGATCGATTGCAATGCAAGCCCGCACATATTCCTTAAGTCATATTAGGGATCCTAGATTCTAGTATCAATTAGCGTATACAGCTTAATTTCAGGATATTGGGCTCTCTGGGTCAGAAACAGCTTTACCACAGCCCTTTTGTGTAGGTGCATAGTAAAGGGACTCTACTGGGAACCCCGAATAGGGAACCACAAGAATACAGTAGGAATATAATGGAATATAAGGACCCTGGTGGGTATATGCCTATTATATTCCTACTATATTCTTGGGGTTCCCTGTTTGGGGTTCCCAGTAAAGTCCCATTACATAGCTTGCTGTAAGTATGGTGGTTTCCCAAAAAACGGCTTCGGCTTGGGAATTCGAACAGCAGGGAACCCCTGCAGAAAACCTTACGCCGTAAAGGCCACATAACCCTAAACAATGCGGTTTAGGGTTTAGGGTTTAGGGCACCGAACCCTAAACTCCAAACCCTAAACTCTGAACCCTAAACCCTACCTTTGCCGAAAAGTGTGCACGGCCAGGCCCTGGAAATGAATTTGCAGGGCGTGGCCCATGCCTCAACTTGTTGGTGCTTCAGAAGGGGTGGGGCAGTGGATCCATTTGAGCTGTAGTCCAAACTTCTTTAGTTAAGGAGGTTATATAGGGTTGAGGGGTTAGGGTTTAGAGTCTAAACTTCTTAAACGGGGTTATAAGTGGATTCTGGAGGGGAGCAGTATAGGGCTTATTAACGGGGGATACTAGGAGTTTACGTAGACTATAGCTCATGTAGTGAGTGCTCCCTATATACTCCCCAAATAGCATTTCAGCTTCCATTTTCTCATTGCCATACATATGCTAATGACCGGCAAGGTGCCTCAAGCTCTTAGGTTCCTGGTGATGGGTCTACCTGGACCCCAAAAGTATGCAGAATAATGGCCTTTATGGCCATTATTATGGGTTTAGGGCTATTCTTTTACATACTTTTGGGGTCTAGGTAGTGGGTTTAGGGTTTAGTGAGTTGAGGGTTTAGTGGGGAAGGTTTGAAGGCAGGGTGTGGTCGTGGGTTAGGTCCAGGGTTCGGGGGATGAGGTCCTTGGGTTTTTGGGACTTTCAGATTTTAGGGTGTAGTTTACGCAGAGGGCCCTAAGAAACGATATGTCGGGAAATACTTATTACCCAAACCATAAGGAAACTTCCTACTTCAGAAACCATGCTTTGTATTGTGCAGGGACGGTAGACCTTCTGGGTTAGAGGTTAGCGTGTTGGGTTGAACTTATTATCCGTGTAACCCGAAACCCTGAAAGCAAAGCCCTAAACCCTAAATTGATGGTTTAGGGCTCGCTTTGGGTTGAGGGTCATGGCTTGGATTTTGGGGTTTGTTGGTGCTTGGAGGTCAACAACGCAAAAAGCCCAACACCTCAGGAGGACCCCCCACCCTGTCATAGTGGTATAATAAGAATATAAGGGGACCCTCATATATTCCCTATTATCCCTTATAGTCACTATTACTGGGTGGGGGGTCCACCTAACCAACACCATTAGACTCTTCCTCTCCGTGGAAGAATCTTGCAGAGAAACTGACTCTTTCCTGATCTCCCGATCTCTATATGGGCATTACACTCCATCATTTGCCTGCGCTCCATAACGCACGCGTCCCTATGTTAAGCATTAACACCAGCACCGCTGTACCTGGAAGGAAAGAGACATTGGACAGCCTTGCGGTCTGTGATGCATGTGAGGGCTGTGCAGCGGAGCTCTGGGAGTACCCGAAGCAGGCAATAGAGAAGAGAAGCATGGCTAGTGCTTCGCGGTACTTCTTCACTGTACTGTCAACACCTGTACGACGACAATGGGCATGACGAAGGCGAGGCGCTTGTTCTGCATTCAGGGCAATCAGGACACTCGGGCATGCAATCAAGTCGTGTGAGGTTGTTGACAAAGTTGCCAGTGGAGAATTGGGACTTGAAAGGGCGGGGCATTGGGGGAGGGCTGCGCAAGCCTTGGACGCCACAGACTTTCATGCTAGTTGGTCACCCCATACTGGGGCAAGTTTCAGCAAATTCCCGTATGGGAGTAGGGGCGCGCCTTTCTGGGGCCTGTAAAAACTCCTACCTGAAACTCTCATAGGTCCCTGTTGTTCAGGTTTCGAAGTGTGGCCCCAGTTGGATAAGTCCCATGTCCTTGGCACCTACGCCTTACGCCTGGGAGTAAGCCCAAGATTTCCCAGGTCAGCGCGAAGCCCACCTGGAATGCGCTTCTGGACCTCGGGGATACCTTCGACCGCGCGGCTGCAACCCTAGTCTGCTTGGTCTTTGCTTTGTCTGAGGATGTGAAGGCTCCTCATCCGTGAGGGGTGGGTGTTTCAGGTAGCAGGTGCAGGCGAGATTCTCTTCACTTGGGGTTGCTGTAGCCTCATTGGAATCTAGTCGGATGAGATGAGAATGATTCCAGACCTCGCCACAAAACGATACCGAATTCTGAGTTGCCTTCGGTAAACTTCCCAGCCATGACATCTGTCCATTCTGGTGTTTAATCATACCGTTGGTATCAGGAGGACGAAAGATGTGGAGAAGCATGGTAAGTGTTACGCCAAACACGAAGCTGTGCAGAATGCCCTGAAGGAACATCGTTCAGGGAGGAGGCATTTGGTAGCTTCCATAATTGCGGGAAGCGCCAATACAGAGCACAAAATCAAAAATTCATCAAAATTGTATCCATAATCATGGACACATCTTCTTGTCTTGGGGGGGTACTTGTCTCTTGGGGGTATGCAGCCCTGGGTTTTCAGCTGTGGGTTTATTGGCCTTGGAAGGGCATCGCCGGCTGTGGCTTGTAAGCCCGTAGCTGAAAAGGAAATTGGCTTTATACACATGGAGGCGTGTGCTCTGCATGGTAGCTTTACCACAGCCGAGGTTTAGAGAATGCCAAGAGTAGAAGCCTGCATAACTACCAATTTTATTCCCTTGCAATCCTGACATAACTTTCGGCCACGGTATAACCGACACCAATGGCCTAGGCCATTACAACGGACCCATACATTAGCCTAATCAATTGCCACACGCTCCACCGTCTCGCGAGGCCTGCGCAGTCTTGAGAAACCCTATTATAAGAGTCCAAGTACTTAGAAACATTCATGCATTTACCCAGAACCTGTACTACAGTTATTACTACCCAAATGCCGAGAACCGAATTCCTTAGGGCAATCAATGACACCCTAGTCCCTAAACCCTATAAACCTAAACCCTTAACCCTAAGCCCTAAACCTCAGTGGGTACTTGGACCCAGAGAAGAAGGCAAGCTTGCAGTTTTCACAGTCCAGAAGCTAAAAGAAACCTAAATGGCATTCGGGGTGAGGCGGTGGGAAACTAAATGTTTAAGGGTTTACAGGTTCAGGGTTTAGGGTGTTTAAGGGTTTAAAGGTTTAGGGTTAAGGGTTTATATTGTGGAATATTTCGTTTTAGCGGGCATGTAGCGTTTCGTTATTGTGGGGAAGCGTTAAGAACCGTAGTCGTTGTAAATTCTGTTTCTCCCATGACCTGCACTCTGAGCCTACTAAACTATAGGTAATTGAAACCCTAAACCCTAAGCCCTAAGCCTAATTGGGGCTACAGGTAACCCTAATCCCTAAACCCTGATACTAAGCCTTAATCTGATCTGGAAGTCTAGGTATGTTCATAGCTTCCCTATCCTCCTCGAGACGACCCCCGGCTTCCTCCTTAATGAAGGTTACTTAGGGATGATCGGGCCTAGTTCAGCTAGTTAAGGGGCAACCTAAGCGTGGGTAGCATAGGGGGATCGAGGGGGCGCGGGTAGTAGGAGAAGCCATGATATATAAACTCTCACCTGTCGCCGAGGTCGAAGCCGAGTTCGTCCACCAATCTACCGAGGTTACGTTTTTTGAATAGGGTTCTTACAGAAAAACGGGTTAGATGGGGTTCTACAGGCTTTATACAGGGTTTGTATAGGATTTATTTCAGGGTTGTATAGGGTTCATATAGGGGTTGCATGGGTTTAGAGTTCAGCAAGTTATGAGAGGGCTTTTGTTACCGCAACCCCAGGGAAGGGAACCTACAATTATCACAAGACACATAGAGGGTCCATGTTACAGGGGGTAAGGTTACCAACATCTCTTGACCTTTTTGTTTGTGCAGAGGGGAAGCTAATGCACTGCAACATCAGCACCCCCTACTATGTAGTCCTATACTTACACGGACATGTGACATGTCTAACGACACCAACCGTAAAGCATCCAAGTGTCCGTTATCCTGGCAAAGAGAGGCTGCATCAAAGCTTCAGAAGAGTTAGCACCGCCCAGCAAAGCATGAACCCATTCCCTACCTGCGTGGAACCTCAGTGGATACGGCGGTCTGTGTCAAATCGCAGCTTGCCGTGCCATTTGCACGTTCAGCCGCAATCTTCTGCTACAAGATAGACTTGTGAGCCATGCAACAGAACCTGTGCATCTTGGCATCTCTCAACATCATTGCGCAACACGCACTTAAATTGGGATCTCATGTTCGACCGCCTTGCTAACTCTGTTTACGCACCAGGACCCTCCTAGTACCCTTAATTGGGGATATATGGTACCTAATAGTGGGTACTTAGGCCCTAAAAGAGGGTAGGAGGAGGGTTTAGTCAGTGATTCTTCCCAGGGTGAGTCTGTTTCCAGACAGTCATCTCAGGCTGCAAGGCACAGACGAGTATTTTATTTGGGGCTACTATGGTACCCAGCCCTAAGGGTCCAAGGACCCAAATAATAGGGTTTCAGGGCCCAAGTACTATAGTTGAACCCTATTATTTGGGGCCTGGGACTTAGGGTAAAGCAAGATTGTATCCTCCGTTTGGGTCTAGTATTCTATATAAAGAATAGAATCTGAACATTTTCAAGTGCCAAAACAACGCTACTCAGATCTGATACGGAGCAAGCTCTTCGTTTTGCTGTAATCAGGTATCCTCAAAGCCGGCAATATCGTATGCTTCATAGTAGCGTTACGCAACCCTAAGGTTTTGTAATTGAAGCGTTGCTTGGCTCTTCAGCGCAGACCTTCAAAGTCTAAAGCCCAGCAGAATGCACAATCTCCATGGGCAGAGGCACTGCTGCAGCTGACAGCGCCTGACGGCAATGCTGCCGAAAATGGCAGCGACGTACGATGGCTGCATTGATGCTAATTAGGCTGCAGTGTCTTTGAAAACGATCTAAGCCCCATACACCCTTGACCCCCAAACCCAACGTAACATTAGTATAAGGCGAATGAAGTCTTTTCCCCAGAGCAGTGTTCAGCAAGGACACCAAAGTCCCAAAAGGACGTCACATGGCATTTTCTTGGCATGCCGACTGTGCCTGTATAGTGTGCATGCATGTATGACCCCAAGGAGACTTCACATGTACCACCAGCATATGCAGCTTCGAATCTTCTCAAATCTCGAGGGATCAGTGAGGGGAAAGGGGTAACAGGAATCTGCAGGCGACAATTAGATTGCATTTGAGGCATTTGTATACTTGCCTTTGAGGCCAGTCTCCTTCTTCTCTCTGATAGGGTTTCTTTCCTCAACACTGAAGCAGACTGAAGCTTGGTTTGCTTCTCTTTACCGCCGAGGCTGAGGCCAACGAAACTCGGCTCAGGCTGCGGCTCTTGATTACCAATGGTAGATACTAGGGCCCAAAGTCTACTATATGTTGGATGCTGTCCCCACTCTGTAACAGTTGGATAATACTCCTAAGATGGTTATATATAGCCCTTAGTAAGATCCCTAACATTGACTGTTACAGGGTGGGGGCAGTACCCAAATCATATTGGCACGTAGAGCCGTTGGTTGTTATTATAAAAGGTGACTTAGTAGGTTCGAAGTTGGGCTTTAAGTCTCTTGCGTGGTGTTCGTCTGCCTAGAACTTGCTCTGCGACCTGCTTACTGAGTCACTTGAGCCTTCAGGTATGCTTGTCCCTAAGGCTCCCAATTATCTAAATAGTAGGTTACTGGGCTATGTAACTATAGGGTATATAGAACCCAGTTCCCATTATTTAGGTAACTGGAGCCCTAGGGTGTGTTTGCGTGTTATTTGTCCCTAAACCCTAAACGGCGTCTTGGTGTTTAGAGTTCAAAGGGTTCTCCGGGCTGTAAAAGTACGGTAATTAGTAAAATTACGCCTTATCTCGAAATAGGGAATCACCCAAACCATAATAAGGAAAGTTTGTACTCAAGAAGCCGTTGTTACTGTGTAGATGTTTTGTACGCTTTGTGATAGAGATGATCTCACAATGGCCGGTTTAGGGTTTAGGGTTTAATGTGGCACCCCTTTTAATGA
>CAJNIZ010043558.1:1116-11439 GCA_905231905.1 Symbiodinium pilosum | reverse complement strand
GGTGTATTTGGGGATCTTAGTATAATATACCCAAAGCCATATTGAATCTACTTCAAGGGGACTATAAACCCTAATAATCCCTATATATACCCCAGTTTCCATCTCGTTTTCCACTTTCTTTTCCATTTGATTCTCCGATAATATCTACTTAAAGGGGAATATTAAACCCTAGTGCCGACCCTAAACCCCAAACTTCCATTTTCTTTTCCAGTACCCCAATATGACCCACATATTCTATCTACTTAAGGGGGGCTATAAGCCCTAGTGCTAAGGCTCTGAACCCGACCTTGAGAGATGTGCTTCTCTCCCATTTGAAGAAGGCGGGCAGGATGCGTTTCCTCAGCAACTTTGGGCTCACGCCTGTTCTCCGGAGAAGGTAGGTTTAGGGTTAAACGTGTTATATAGGACTGTATGGGATCCGTTCAAAGGGCTTCTTGAATGGGGCTTAATTGGGATTGTATAGGGCTATATCTGGATGGATCGGGTGCCTTATCAATCCGTTCCTCATAGCGTATTTGCAGATCTTCTATGCAATGCCTTTTAGCATCCCAGGATGCCCTGTAACACCAGAAGCCCCCCCGGCCAATAACTTCTGACATTTTGATTACTTAAACCCTCTAGATGGGCCTCCTGTTCCCCAAACCACATAGTAACATTTTTGGATACTGCCCCCGACTCAGAAATAGTGGGGGCAAAAAGTATAGCATGAATATGTAAGGACCTTACCACTACGTCAGGTATACACTGTTGCTGGCTGTGGGCAGGCAGTACCCAACCCTAAACCCTAAACCCAAGTCAGGCTATCAAACTCCGGGCCCGGATCTTGCTGGAGGCCGGGCACAAGCAGAGCACAAGTTCAGGATTTAAGGGCGAAACCACTCCCTATAGGGGTCCAAGGACCCAAATGCTAGGGTCCCTTGGTGATATGTCGGGATATATCGTGACTATAGAAGGGTCCGAGGGCCCCAAAAATTGGGTCTCAGGGCCCAAATACTACAAGTAATGTGGGAGTAATCAGGGCTAATGAAGGGGGAACGTACCTAAGGTGCTGGTAGAAAAGGCGTGCGTAGGGAAACCCATGATTGGGAGACTGAAGATGCACCTGTGAGGAGACGGACAACTTGGAGGTGAATGAGCAGGATGACGGTTCAGGGCTTATCTAGATGCTCCAGTGTCGTTCCTCTGATTTTCCAAGAATATACCCCCCCGCAAGGTACCCCTCCCAGATTTAGGCCTCATGAAGCCCTATATAATCCTTATTAGCTCCTTATACCCTGAAAGGCTACCTTTGCGGGGGGGTATTATTGTAACCCCATGTACGTGGCATGAAGTAACCAGAGGTGAGTTTGTTGGATGCGGATTCGGCTCGTCAGAGCCACTTCCCAGACTTCTTAGCTCCACCTTAGAGCATATGGAGGTTTCCAATAATCAGGGGTACCTTTTTGGGGGGGACCTTATTATAAGGAGCAGGGTATTTTGGGGTCTATATTGAGGTCCCCTTATTTGGGAAAACTACCGTATATAGCTTAAATTCTAAGGCCTATTCCTCATTTGAGGAAAATTACTCTGGTGGACGCACTCAAGGTCATGGAGTCGCCATACATTAAATGTTTCCAGAGCTAGCCCAAGCAATTTAGGGTTTACGGTTTATCTCAACCCAAAACCGCAAAAGCTGATGCAAAGGGGAACCCTAAGGGTCCAAGGACTCAAGTACTAGGGTTTTAGGTCCCAAATACCATTATTATAGTATTTGGGCCCTAAAACCCTATTATTTGGGTCCTTGGACCCTTATATACTCCCCGTATGTCTTTATATGTCCCCCTAGAACCCATTTAAAGGGACCCAATTATTTGGGTCCTGGGACGCTTAGGGCAAGCGGGATGATCCGGGTATGTAGGCAGCCCTCCATAGCCAGACTGCCAATCCCTAGGGCTCCAGTTACCGAAATAATGGGAACTGGGTTCTATATAGGGATTCTATAGGGGTTATAGGGATTCTATAGGGGTTATATAGGGTTTAGGGATTAGGTTTTAGGGTTTTGGGAACTGGGTTCTATACCCTATAGTTACATAGCCCAGAAACCTACTATTTAGGTAACTGGGAGCCCAAGGGAAGAGTTGCCTGAAGCCCAAGCATTCTCAACAGGGTGTTGGAGTTAAGGTGTATAGGTTTTGGTATGTAGGCGTAGGGTTAAGGTTGCAGAGGTTAGGCAGAACTTAGAGCTGGGAAGTGGCGAGGTGCACTGTGCACTTTGGGGGCTTCTGCGATCCTCTTGCAATGAGAAGCAGTGGACTTCTCTTGCATAGGGAACTCAGCAGCCGAGAGAAGCGCTAACATCTGAACCCGGAACGTCTTGAAGTTCTGAATCATGAGACCCCACAGGGCTTAGGGTTTCGGACTAATTGTGGTCTGCGAGAGGACGAAGAGGAAGCGGTGGAGGAGAACCCAACTTCCCCTCCTCAGGACACACGGTTTCGGGTTTAGGGTGAAAGTTGAGGTTTGATGGCCTTAAAGTGTGGGGTTCAGGGTTTGGTCAGCCTCCACTCTACTGCCGCAACAGGTACTACACCCAAATGACTAGAATAATTAGGAGGTGAGGTGTGGCTTCATTCCAGGTAAGGCATACCGGGGAACGTTATCCACTTCCCGCTGTGGCTGTTACTGATCAAAACAGAGATGTCATTCATTACCGTTAAGCTCTAATTGATGCTCTGAATGATACTCGCTTGGGGCCCTGATGTCTGCAAATAGTACCTACTTAATCTTTGGGTCCACACGGATTTATAGGATGCATAAGCGGTCTGTGTATCACTAGGACGTCGCACAACCTGAAGTATGAAACTCGCGCACGTCTTAGGAGTTGCAGAGGGTTTGCATGATTCCGGCGCTAATCTCAACACCTTGTACAGGAGTCTGGATGACAGCTAAACGATGATGCCGGGAGTGAGGATGACCCCCTACACCCCTAAGCCCCTGAACCCTAAGCCCCCAAATCCTGAAACCAAAACCCCAAACCTCTAAACTGAAAAACTTGCAGAATGTCTGGGGGCGACGCCAAGAGGCCACCAGGGGGGGGGGGGCACTCTTCTACCAGGTGGTCAGAAGGGAATCATGGGCTGGATCCCTGTACTGGGCTGTTGTTAAGGAATCTAGATTACGTTCCACAAGTATCATAACGCAGTATAGTGATCTCTAGGGCTGTATGGTCAGAACTTTGGATCCTATCTCATCCAAAAAAAACATCCCCATAGGCACGACAGTGGCAATGCCTGTTATTAGTGGGATGTGGCGAGGGGGGGTTGTTAGTAGGGGAGGTGATCAGTCCAAATTCCGCAGACGCGCAAGATATCCTGAATCCTCTGGCGTTTCTTGAAGTCAAGGTCTCCCTATGTACCCCTGAACACTGCAGTCCCTATTCTCCACACCCATGAATTAGAGACTCATAGTTGCGAGCGAGCACCTCTCCAATCTTGTGCAGTCTTCTCAGGCCCAAATTCCGAAACTGCCTGTTCTGATCTCTGTAGGCCGCTTGATGACTAGGAGCCTGAAAGTGTGGAAAAGTCTCCCACCGCAGACCCTTCTGAGGCCAGACACAATAATTCGATTTCGAGAAATCTCCGGTCTGGGATTCAGGGTTGAGGGTTTTCGGGCCAAAGTTGGGACTTGATCTGCAAGCATTATTGTGGGTATGATGGGGTTGCACTGATTTGCAGCAGAGGCAGGGACAATGACTGCGACAGATGCTCAGACTTTTGAGACTCTAAGGAGTTTTGCGTGAAGTCTGAAAACGGACCCAAAGGCTTCTATATTGCCTTCCTTCCTCTTTTCCTTCCAGGGTCTCTTCTATGTTGAGAGGGTGGTGGTTCCAGGTAGTGCTCGTTGCGTAACTCGTATGACGCATTCCATCAATCCCTACAAGCCAGATGTGAGCGTCGAGCACCAAGAACCCCCCTAGGTTGCCACTGAATGAAGGATATAGAAAATCTGGGGAGAATTCAGGTCAACCAATCAAGGCCAATGATCTGGCTTTGATATGTGGACGGAACAGTAAGGCTTCAAACAGGACCAAATCCCATGTCCTTCAGCAAGTGTTGCATGGGTTTCATAAGTCTAGGCATATGCACATAATCATGCACACTCCTATACATATGAATACTATATATATATACACATACAATTCACGTTCATGTGTTTTTCACAAAAGAACACACACACACACTGACACACACACTCTCTCTCTCTCTCTCCCAGTTACCAGGCAGTCCGTTGAAGCCATTGGCCCTGAACCTGCACCGAAAGGAAGGGTCTAGGCTTTGTATATCACGGGGGCCCCAATAGCTCTTAAAGGAAAATGTCTGAAGCGATAGTCTCTTCCAGGGTAGATACGCTTTCTGGCATGCATTTAGATGCCGCAGAGAGAGCTACGCTGGTTCGATCAATGACGTGGATGAGAGTAGAGAAAGAAGAACTGAATCCCTACCGTACAATCCCTTCTGTTCATCTGCTTTATACTCTGCAATCCCAAATCCTAAGCGCCTGCAGAGGCTTCGGAAGAGAGTGAAGGATACGAGGGTTTTGGCGGTTAGGGTTTAGGGTTTCGGATTTAGGCCCGAAGCGCTAAACCCTAGGATTCCGAGTAGGCAGGCTGCGGCTACTCTACTTGAAGGCTCGGGGGGAATTAGAAAGTAAGTTATAAGCGCCTAGCCCTAAACCCTCTTTAGGGTTAGGGTTTCGGGTTTACCCCAAATCCTAAGTGCCTCAATGGAGGTTGGTCTGGTCACATCCTCCTTCATAACCTAGTTGCTAGCTTCCCGAGCCTGCAAGTAGTAGTAGTTATTGCTTTAGAGAATGATATGAGCCATAATCTACAGTCCTTGAAGGGGGTTACATGAGGGATTATATTGGGGACTACTCTATGAGGATATTAAGAGGGATACTAGGAGTTAAGACAGTCGCTCATATACATTTCTCTCTCTCTCTCTCTCTATATATATCTATCTCTGTACAACAACATGTAATGAGCATCTCCATCACTCCCTGAACCCTGGGTTTAGGGTTCAGGGTTTAGGTTTCAAGGTTCAGGGTTTAGGGCTTAGGGTTCAGGGTTTAGGGTTCGGGATTTAGGGTTTCGGGCTTAGGTTTAAGCACCCTAAAACCTGAACCCTAAACGTCTACAACCTCCGAGTTTTCAGGCTCAGACGCAGTCGCAGAGCGCAAAGAGCAACGCTTCAGGAGGCTTGGGCTTTGTGTGTAGGGGCTCAGGGCTTAGGATTTAGATTTCAGGTTTAAGGTTTGCGGTTTATGATTCAGGGTTGAGGGTTTAGGATTTAGAGTTTAGGGCTTAGGCTTACGGAGCGTCTGGCACATGTCTCTGATGGCTTTGAAGGAGTTACGGGGCTGTAGAGGGTTCACCTGTAACCCCAGTTACCCCACTATGGCTTAGTAGGTAAAACCCAGAAAGCTGCAGGTATCTGGTGTTACAGGCAGGGTCTAGGGTGCGACGCTTTTTAGGTCTAGGGTCTCCATAGATCAGATGACAGCACGGGTATAGAAGGACACAGTAGCACGACTAATAAAAGTAGCAATACTAATATTTAGGGTTATAGAGATTAAAGTACAACATTGCTAGACAGAAAAACTGTAGCACTTAGAGCATCAAAATAGTTCAAGATCTCTGAAGAATCTGGTTCCCTTTTGTGGGGTGCTCCAGTGTGGGTGAAATCGTTTGTCTGAGGGATACGATCTCACATTGCGAAGCCAGTTCGAAAATCCAGGGGTACCCGTGATAGGATTCTGGCATACACAGCTGGTACAGTACTCTGTACGTTCCTTCATTGCTTTCATGTTAACCTACTGCAAAGCTTCGTTCTTGTCTTACGAAAAAGAAGTGTTGATAATGTAAGTAAAGACGCATGCCTGACCACCCTGGAACATACCCAGACAGCATACCTTTGAACACAAACGAGCCGGGTATGTGCAAAACCTACCTGTTTAGCATAACACCCTTTGCCTGAAACATCCTATGTGGATATTGCTCAAGCTAGATTCCCACTATCATATACCTGTCACATTGGTATATGTTCTTCTTTAACCCTAGGGCTCCAGTTACCTAAATAATGGGAACTGGGTTCTATATACCCTATACTTACATAGCCCAGTAACCGACTATTTAGGTAACTGGGAGCCCTAGGGTAATGTACGGACTTTGAAGGATTCAAGAGGCTGTCAAAACGGCGGGTTCAGGGTGCTCAGACCAGGTTTGGTGACATGCAGCCAGGTTGACATACGGTGGATACTAAACATCCTGCATGACTCCACATATCTTTTTCCATAAGAAATACAATATTTTGATATCCAAAGATCATGCAGGATTTTAATAACAGTATCATGGGAGTTTTTGCCTCTTACCAGTCTAGTTTGTGGTTTCTGCTGCCAGTAACACATAGGCCATTTCTTTCAGAACCTGCTCACACCTAACACAGCATCAGAGCCTTTTAGGAGATTGCTGGAGTCCCACACAATCACAGACATGATGTAGGGATTTTCATGAGGAACGGCAGAGAATCAACATCATGCCCTTATGTTGTTGTGGCCCTTGGCTTGGACCGCATCAGAATGGGGTCTGAGAACACTGCATAGCCACCACGTCTCATACTCAGCTTGAAGGAGCCTACTCCATACGCCAACCGTAAACCCTAAAGGGTTTAGGGTTTAGGGGTTTAGGGTTTAAGGTTAAACCCTTACTCACCCAGGTCTTTAAGCTCAGAGGTTTCCTCTTTCACCTATCTCCATATGGCAGGGGGCTTCTCAAAAAGATATCCCTACGGAATCCTTTGTAGGGACCCTCATAGGGTTTAGGGTTTAGGGCTGTGGTTCCTATCATTCAGAAACCCCAGATACCTGTATGCAGCCGCCCTTTACCACCCAAAAAAGCTCCCAAACCCCAACCCTCAACCCTAAATCCTAAACCCCAACCCTAATTAGACCCTAAACCCTAACTAGACCCTAAACCCCATACCCTAAACCCTCAACCCCCTAGACCCTAAACCCTAAACCCTAAACCGCGTGGCTGCTGCAGCTTCTGGCATTTCTGGCGCACTCTGCGCTAGGGCCTGAGACTTCCCAAAACAGTCAGAGGATCATTATGGGTTTAGGATGGAGGGTTAAGGGATTAGGGTTTAGGGTTTAGGATTTGGGGTTTAGGGGTTAGGGAGTAAGGGGTTTAGGGGTTAGAGTTTAGGGGTATATGGAGATTATATGGTAATGATATAGTAATAATGGAGGTGGTGTTTGTTGGGACGACAACAAAACCCAGTCTATGGAGTGCGGCACTGTTCCAAGAAAAAGGGATTGTGAAAAGTTGCGCTGTACATTCCACCCAAGGTAGAAAGAACACATTTTGTCTTGAGGGGGGGACTATATAGGGTATTCCCTGCTTTCTCGTGTACCTCGGAAGCGATGGTATTCCCTGCTTGCTCGTGTACCTCGGAAGCGATGTTGTATCACCGTCACCTGTGGCCCCTCAGGTACAGTATTTTCTTGAAGATTTAAGGCGACCAGAACCTAGAAAACCCCTTGTCTTACATTCAGGAGTATAAGCTGAATCATATTATTCATATCTCTACTATGATTTCAAGTATATCCTAAACCCTAAATTTTTACCCCTAAACCTAAACTCTAACCCAGAAACCCTCAACCCTATCCCTTGAATATGGGAGCGTGGGCTTTCTGGGTACACGTTCTAAGACCTGGCTGCACAAAACACTGTACGCCCTGCCGACATGTAAGGTTGGGCAAATTAGAGCTTCCCAGAGTGTAATTCCCAAATAATCCTAGGGGTTAGGCTTAGATTTTGGGGCTAAGGGAATCCTAGGGGTTAGAGTTCAGATTTTTCAGGGAGGCCTCTATATCCTTGCCAGTCTAGGAACATCCACAAGGTCCCTAGGCCCCCTGCTTCAAGATCAAAACCTAACTTACGTCCAGTAACCTAACAACCTTCAAATCATACCTGCTTTCGGCTCTCTAAAAAAGAATATACCAACAGAAGAGGCACAAAGCCAACGGTTTTCAGGTACAGAAGCTGTTCTTGGTAAAGTCTATAGGTTTAGGGTTACGGCTTATGGTTTAGGATTTAGGGTTTAGGGTTGATATTTGGCTTATTAATGAAGCCTGTAGAAGCTTGACGTATGTTTTCCCTGGATGCCTGAAGATTCTCAACCCCAAACCCACACCCCTAAACCAGAAACGAACCGCGTGGATTGCTCCACTCCTTCCTCCTAAATTCACGAGGATACCTTGCAGCTTGCTAGGGGTTGTTGTGTAATCGAATTGTTGTGTTCCGTAATATTCCCGGAGGGTAATATAAAGTATTCATACCATATACTTGAGCCCCAAACACTGTTGGACCCAAGTATATACGATGTACCTACCCTAAACCAGTCCAAACCCTCAACCCTAAATCCAAAATAACTACATGGACCCTTGAGTAATGCGTGTTGGGCCCTTGGTGTCACTCTGGGTCACCGAGGCCCTCTCCTTTGAGAGTTTCCTGGACTTCTGGCAGCGGTTGCTGTTTGTCTGGCCGGTGTTCTTTCGATAGGGTTTAGGGTTCAGGGGTGCAGGATTCATATGTTGGCTTCTAGACTTCTGTAACTTTTGCGGCCAATGTGGGAAGTAACACTTTCATCGGCTGCGTATGTTTTAGGGGTAACATATTCCTCGATCAAGGAATATCGGGGTCCCTGGGCAGCTAGCGGGAGCCCACAAAGTAGATCACGAGGTTGGGGGGTTTCAAGTTTTGGTCCGACCAATAAGCCTAGAACGAGCACGGAAAATGTGGGTCTTCCGTGGCGAATAACACTCCTACACGTTAAGTCTTTCAAGCTGGTAGCCTCAAGGGTGGACCCATGACTTGTGACACCGGATAGACAAGGGTTTCTACGAACAGTATAGCCCCTAGAAAAAAAGATACTTTTAACTACATACATCCCCCAAAATCATAGAGGGAACCCTGACTGGGACACACCTCCCCAAAACCAAAACCCTTCAACCTGCACCTGCAACTCTAAACCCTGACCATCCCTAACCCCAAAACCCTCAACTTTACTCACCCCTGGACCCTGAAACCCCGAACTCTGAAGCCTGTGTCCCCAAACCCTACAAGGGGGTTTCCCAAAATTGGGGGTACCCTTTTGGGGGTCCCTATAATAAGGGCTATAGTATTTTGGGGTCTACATTGGGGTCCCCTTATTCAGGGAAACTACCAAACCTTAAACCCTAAACCCTTTTTTCCAGCCCGGGCATGCCAGGGAATTCGTGCTCAGCACGGCCCAGCGTCTCAGCGACTACTCGCTACGGGCGCGGGCCTCAGGATTCTATAGACCGAATAAGAGTCCATGTACCCAATAATTAGGTACTTGAGTTTTGGGTAAGATTTATTTTAGCACAGGTTTGGGGGGAGTATATGATTTTTAGGTACTTGGACCCTTAGGGTTGGGGTATACTTGATTTTTTGGGTATGCTTGTTTAAGTTGCGCACGCTGTTACAGTGCAGGATCCTTTATTGCTTGGGTCAATCCCCGCCCCACAAGGGGTGATTGTAGGTATATTAAGGCCTTATTAGCTGCATAGTAAGGGGCCATCACTACAGGGGGCATTGACCTATCTTATGGCTTTATTCCAAGCTACTGTCGGAGTTTAGGTTTCAGGTTACTTTGAGAATACTTCTCCGCAGCACTTCAAGTTGGGGAAGTTCCTTCAGGGTTTATCTAGGCTGTTTCGTGCAGATTTTGTCCATCAACCGTATGCCGGGATCCCTATGACGCCTGAAGCCCCGATTGCACTTTTGTTGTTGGCTTTGCTGGCTTTGATGGCATGTAAGGATGTTTGCTGGGAAGTGTCGAGTATGCTTGGGTCATTGAACATAGAATATGTTGCCAAGCTTATTCGAAAAGAGGGAACCAGATAAGGGGATACCTTTAGGGCCCCTTCCATCATTCCATACTTAGCCCTAAACGATCCCCCTAAACCTTTAACCCTAAACCCTACAGGTCCACAGCGTTGCTGAGGAGGCACGGGATTCAGCCAGGTTCAAATGATTTGGCTTCGCGCAAAATGAGCCCCACAAGAGGATTTTGGCAACCCCGAGCCTGGAAGTTAGGACCCTATTAGCTTTCATATTACAGAATATGGTCCTGGTTTGATAGTCAGAGGGTACTACTACTACTACTACTACTAGTACTAGTACTAGTACTACTGCCACTACTATTTTGTGCTACTCCTACGACGACTACCACCACCACACCAGCACCACCACCACCACCA
>CAJNIZ010043557.1:32081-48339 GCA_905231905.1 Symbiodinium pilosum | reverse complement strand
AACCCTAAATCCTAACCCTATATAACCCCCCCAGCAGAACTCCAAGCCATCCGAGGGCCACACACCCGAGATGCGATACAGGAAGGTTGGCCGGGTCATGACCTGACCATGCATAGGGTTTAGGGTTTAGGGTTTAGGGTTTAGGATTTAGGGTTTAGGGTTTAGGGTTTCTATCCCCCTCCTTCAATATCTCCCATGATATTCCCGTCCATGGGTGGTTTTCAAAATCATGGGCCCCTTTTGGTTACAGATTCTATTACGGCACCTAGTGTTTAGGGGTACCAAAATGGGACCCTGTTTTCGGGAACTACCCATATAATCCCCCTATATAACCCCCCTTTAAGCTCTAAGCTGGGCCTGAAACTCCTCAGCTTCCCCCAAATTTGCACCCTCAAAAGCAATAATCCTTTTACCGTTGTTCTAGAAAAAAAGAAAGTCCTTGCAAGGAATTGATTCAATCCTGGACATAAGGATGTGAGCTGCATTGTGGCGACTTCTCCGAAAGACCGGACTAGTAGAAAGGGACTGCAACTGTGCAAAGAAAAAACCCAAATCAATACGAAGGGAGGTGGCTAATACGCTGCTTCCATGCTCAGCCCTGCCTTCAGGCGGTCCTCCTTGATTGTTCCTGCAGCCTGATCCTGAGTATCCACAGAGTACACAGAGTACTCAAGCTTCGAGATATAAAGCTCTGGAAGAGAGGTTTCTGTGCTAAGCCACAAAGTGAAGCTGTTGTGTGGCAGAGGTGATGGCACAGCTTGGCCGCTGACTGTCGAGATCGTGCAGCAGCCATCTAGGGCCGTGTTGATGCCTTCCAGAACTCAGCAGCAAGACCTGATTAGCCTGGAATCTCCAATGAGCGTCACAATGGTAAGCTACCGCAGCAGCCAGTTAGCATCGAGCGGGCACGGAACTGTACCAAGCACCAAACAGGAGTGCTTTAGCTGTCAAGGATTAGGGCCGCTGCATGCTTGTCATCGTCTACATAACATAAACAGGTGCGTAGACCTTTCATGGTCAATGCTCGCTATGTGAGCAGACGGGCTAGAAACCAGCCAACTAGGCACTAGTTGAAACTCAGGCCCTGTACTATCCGTACTCGCGTATTACATGCTGTATATCACGACTTGCACCCGTGTAAGGAACCATGGATTTGCCGCAAACAAGCAATGAAGCAGCACTCTTCAGCTTTGCTATGGGTAGCCCTAATTTGCAGCAACTTCATGACAGCATAGCTATGCGCACCTGAGCCAGTTATGCGAAGCGGTGGCAGCGGAGTGCCTGGAAACAGGCCGCTTTGCATGAAAAATCCGAATTAAGCCATCATCACCTCGCAAACTCACATTGTTTAAGAACCCTCCTGTGCGGGCAGGATTGACTTCATCATGCCTCGCCAGGATGAATGGGCCGCGCTACATGATCCTGAACTGGTGATGCAAAAGGATGAGAAGTCTTTGGAACATCCCCATGTTCAACGGCAAATTCCTGCAACATGTGTTCAGACCTTTCTGGAAGCATGGGTTCGACTGCACTATCCGCTCGCAGCTGCTTGGAATGGAATCTGAATTGGCCCTAGACCAGAGGAAATCCAAAACCCGAGGGAACAGCTGCAGCGTCAAATAGCAGCTTCAGCAAAGTACTCATAGGACTGGCACTGGATTAGCACATCATAATGAGTGGCATAACAATGTATCAAGGCTGACAGCGGTAGAATAATATACCTGCCTGGCCCAATCTGCACGTATCTCGGCTCCACCTCAAGTTCTCGGCTTGTGTCGCTTTTGGTGTCTGCAAAGACATCACCGTACAGACAGAATTAGTAGGGGACTTTAGAGGTCCCTCGTAAGGATCACATGGGTGCTAGCAACTAGCCCCTTTAAGCAGCCAGGATAGCCGGCGGAGCAAAATTATCAGCAAGGCAGAAGGCAGGACTGTCTGGACCGAAGCCTTCCGCAACCACATCCCTGAAAGACTGAATCTAAGCTCAATGAGCAGAAGTCTCAGCATGTCTCAGCTGAAGACAGTACCTCTGCATGTTTAAATCAGGCACGCTGCCCGTACAACTTGCGGTTCTCGCACCAGCGGGAGGTAGACTTTGTTGGAGAGCACCTGGGCGAGCAATAGGTATTCTGTTGAGTGCAAAAAGGTAGTCCTGGTCCGTAGATGCAAGGGTTCTGGGCAGTTGCTTGCAAAACGCTCCATGAGCATGAAACTTACCACATTCCCGCTCCTTGCAGGCACATGCTGAACTCATGCTACTGCCTCGCTTGGGCCTTGGGCTGCAAAAAAATCTCTGCACAGATCTGAGGGAGGTGGTCAAGCTTAACTACACATCTATCCCAAGGGCATCCTCAGTTCTTGGGGCCACGCCTGTGGCACGGCCGAGAGTGTGACGAGGTCAATTGCCAACCGAGAACGCCGATCAAAAAAGTGTCCTGTGCCCACCTGGCAGGAAGCTTAGTCCCCAGTCATAAGGCGGTTACATCGTTTAGGAGGGTTCAGGCTCTTGACTCTTGACTGCTAAACATAGCCCTGGCCACGGGCAGCGTGTCGTCGTGCAACGCGAGGCCATGATCAACCCAGCGGCGATGTGCTCCGAGGCATTCGACAAGCCCAGGCCTCAACGGCTTTCGGCCATCGGGCAAAAGGAAGGATTTCGGGCTCTTTTGGGCTCCTTGTGACGGAGCTTTTTAGGCTTTTTCTACATGACATGCCTTCGCCCTCCTCTCTCAGACCTCTCGGCTTGCGGTTGGTTGCCAGAGACATGGACATTCTCATGTGCACTGAGCTTGTTCCATTCCATGTTGCCCTCCTGTGCTTGTCCTTGCTGAAGCCCAAAAACGGTTCGTGCCAGCCAGGCCCATGACCTCCGATGTTTGACGGGCGTCGTCACTACCTGAGGCACAGGATCCAGAAAGGGTTGGTTCCACATGCTGAGGCAGCATGCGACTACATGTTGCAGTACCTGCTGAAAAGCAAGACAACGGGCTTCAAGCTTCTGCGGTCATCGAATTGAGAAGGCGCTTCAGATGCACGGTGCTGGCGCCCAGTGCCCCTGTCTTTGCAAACCAGATGGTTACAACTGCTCGGATCATGGATAATGGCTGCATACTTCCTAAGGTCCCCATACTTCCTAAGGTCCCCCCCTGGACGGCCTGCTGCCAGCTGGCGCCTTCCGGCTGATACCTTGCGAAGACCAGATGCGGAGCCGCGGAAACTTCTAGTCTATTCTCTGCCTTAGAACTACACATGACGCTATGTGCTTGTTGTATCCGACTTCATCTGCATCCAGACAATTCCAGACGTGCATGACAGGTACCCGGACCATTCCTGGCAAATGCTGTGGAATGAACCCTCCCACCGGCTCTGTTCGCAAATCAGTGTAGCCTGGCTCCGTGCAACCATCCACAACTGTCACGGGCTGCCGAAAATGAACTCTTTGGTGATATGCTCTTATCAACGCCCTGCGTTGCCTATGCAGCAAAACCAAGTATGGTGCGTAAAGTCATACTCAACTATGCCGTTGGAGGACCACCATGGAAGTTTACCATGACAATTCCAGTGCTGCGGCATTAACTGATGTTCCAGTCCTTACAGGCCTCGGAAAGGCTCCCTTGGAAACACTCTGCATCTGATCTGACATCAACAAACATCAAACACGCTCGTTTCTCTTGTTGCGCTGCCTAGCTTCGGAGATCTGTCCACTACTGTTCGGGCCATTCTGTTTGAGCTGTGGTCGGGTGCCTTGCTTGGGTCTAGGGTTGACCTTCATTGCCAAAGCCACGCCATGAGGGCGAATTGCTTTCCCGAAAAAATGCGTGTCCTGCACACAGTATGAAACATATTAAGATGGACGACTTAGAAGTAGCAGCTGTACTGAGGAGTCAACAGGGGCATCAGCGACAGCCTTTCAAACAGGTGCTCAGCAGCGCCCAATTGGAATCTAAGCATGTTTGCACCCTCCAAGGCGATCCTCTGTAAATCCGACGAATGATCCTGCATGCGGCAGGCCTGCACGCCACCAGGTGCTCAATCTGCATGCTGTTCCATAGCGTCTCCTGCAGATGTCACACGCGAGTGCCAGCCCCCTCAAGAGAAGGCAGAGGGGCACTGTACCAAGCATGCTTAGAAAGGATATACCTCTGTAGTCTGCCCAACTATACATAATATATAATCCCATTTTAAACGCTGGCGCCTCGAAGGCTACTGTGAAGTCAAAGGAAACCTCGACAGTGACCTGCACGTCTCAAGTCGTGGGAAGTCGTGATTCAAAGGATTTATGATTGAAGATCTCTACTCCAGCAAACTCGAAGTGTACTAGAGAAAAGCTCAGCCCCTGCCAAAAGCCAGATCAAGCGGAAAGACTGTCAGTCTTACCGCTTCTTTTGCATCTTCAACTTCAATCCCCAAAACAATTTTGCGGAAGCTCCTTCCCGACTGGTTATCTTTGAAACCTTCGCCCCCCTGCCTCGTCCTCTGTTCGAGTCAACGGATGGGACAGCTTGTGGCTATGGAAAGCGGTCCTGAGGGAGTGGTCATGGCCCACAGACTACTCCCGAGAATCTGCTCCCAGGTATACACCCGATGGACATGTCTTCTACGCTTGCGCAAAGCCAGGGCAAATCTGGATTAGTGATCATCAGTAACTTGGTCTTTGACTAGGTTAGCCCTGGAGTTTGTGCTTGAGACCACACGACCTAGAACTTGCGAGATATTTCGAAGAGACATCAACCCAAAGCATTTCCAGAAGCATCAAGCGGCGCTTCACG
This sequence comes from Symbiodinium pilosum, assembly GCA_905231905.1. NCBI lineage: Eukaryota > Dinophyceae > Suessiales > Symbiodiniaceae > Symbiodinium > Symbiodinium pilosum. The sequence goes on along the minus strand of CAJNIZ010043557.1, from coordinate 43,570 downwards.
GTCATACTTCAGCACCAGCTGGCTTGGAGCAACTGCCTGCACTGTCAGATTTACGTTGTAAGACTTGGGAGCCGAAGTGAGGATATCATCTGCAGAGGCTTCGGGAACTTCTCATCCCAGGCTCTACGCTTGAGCAAGAGAGCTGGTACAAGGCATCTTGGGATTTGATATTGCTATCTACAAGTAGAATGTGGAGGAGTCACATGCAGCCAGCCTGAAGGTCCACAAGCGGCAGCACAGAGACTTGCACCGGGGTCTCCTTGAAAGCCCAACGATTGCGGCACCCACGGTTTTGGAGGGTACAGTCAGCTTTGCTTCGATTTTGTGTCAACACCGCTGGTGCTCATTCCTGCCCGGTGTTGCTTGGCAAGTCTTTAGCTGGCCTCTGAAAAAGCTTGTATGCAAAGGGGTGTGTTCAAGATGTCACTTGCCCACCAGTAGCTTCAGACCAAAACTAAAAGCCCTGACCTGACCACAAGGGATTGTCAGCTGAAAGAATCTGAGACATCAGCCAGGATGGGAGCTGAAGGGCCAGTTCCGCCCGTCAAGCGCTGCAGAAAGTCCTGGCAGTGAAAATTACTTGTTGAAGCTGAAGGCTTACAAGCACACAGACAAATGTCTTTCAGCATCTTGGTTGATGTCATCAAGACAAGAGATGTCGCTGGAAGAGGGATGCTTGCACATGGCTCTGTCCACTGGACTGTCTGGCTGTAGCAGTCCTGGTAGCCATACTGCCGCCGAGGCACCTCTGATGGCAAAGATAATTCTACCGCACGGAGGACATCAGCGGGCATGGGCCTCACCCTGCACCAAGGAGACATGCGTGGCTGACCACGATGTCACCTGCAATTGCCACAAGATGCTCTTCACAGGCCTGCTACAGACTTCCAATGTCAACCGGCAATTTGCCAAGGCGGCCGATTGAGGCTCCGGAGACGTGCAAAGGGCCAAGGAGGCATTGAGCACCTGCAGTCGAAGCACAAGAGCAGTGAAGTAAAGGCTCCTCACCAGCTCCAAAGGAAGGAATTGAGCCCTCAGAATAGATTTCTGCGCGTCGGAAGATGTACCAGCACCTTAGGTGCAATTCTAAAATTCAGCACGCGCACCTACCTCCCCCGCGCAACACCCGCTTCTCTGAAGAGAGCGTCTGCACTCGTGGCAGGCTGGCGGGGTCGCGGAGGCATCCGCAGTAGGCCAAGTGCTGTTGACTAAGCAGCAAGAGCACTAAAATTGCTCCTTCTCAGCATTTGGCTCCAGAGCTACAAGGGGAAAAACTGAGGTTCGCGGCTGGGTCGGAACTCCTTAGCAACCCCAGGAAGCGCGTCCTCTCCAAAGCTGTGCAGTGAATTGAGGCCACCAATGCATCACAAAAGCCAAAGACTCGCGGTCTATACAAGTTTCGCAGCCCGTGGCTTGCGTGACGGCATCTGTACGCGGAAAATGCAATCTTTCGGCATATTTCTCGCTGGCCAGCTTCATTCGAAGCTCTTGATCAAGGGATCAAGCAAAAGTGATGAGGTAGGCTGGGAGAGCCCCACCTGCGAGCAAGACACATTCGCATCAACTCTGCAGCTGAGACTAACCGCTTCCCTCGCCTGGATGCTGGACGATGAATATCTCGGGGCCTGCTCACGCAAACGAGCAATGTGTGGAAGTGCAACAGCTGCACCACCAGCTCCTGGTCAAGTTTGTCTGAGCTCTTGGCTGGAAAGACTGTCCACGGAAGAGTTATATCGGTGCGGCTTATTGCGGAATGGCAAGACCTGCATGACTTGGGCTTTGGTCGGGAATAGTGTTCGTAGGGTCAGCTGGGAGGAGTCCCTACATGGAGAATGCAAAGTCAACCCATGGGCACGACTGCTTCCTCAGATAGCAGGACTTGGGTGCCTTCCGGTGCCCCACTAGCCCAACTGCCATCCCATCTCCACTCAAACTCAAAAAATGCTTGGACATTTGCATTGAAAACATCTATATAGAAGGGACAAGACAATGTTGCTCCGGCTCTCCTGCGTCCATTGCCTTTCTTTCCACGCCTTGCCTTTTCCTGTTGTATCTCATTCCCTCGTGTCCGACCCTCTGGGGCCGCCACGCCCTTGTGGTCGGGATCACCGAGGCATGGCACTCCTGTCATCAGGAGGCACCTGAGTCTGCAAGAAGCCTGCATACCGCAGGGAGTATGTTTTGCAGCTTTGGGCACAATGTCCGATTCGTATAGTTCTTACTGGTCAGATGGTCCTGTCTGATCTGTGTCCCAAGTCCCGGAGTATCTAGAGACTCCCCGGTGCCCAACACCATACCCCAGCCATGGCCTAGGCCAGAGATGTATGGGAGAGTCCGAAGCCCAATCATGTTCCCAGTAAGTCTTCAGCTCACAACTGAAGCTTCCCTGCAGAGCTGGGGTTCCTGCACCAACATCTGCCGTGTTCCATCCGCAGCAGGCTGCCCACAGAAGCCCCCATCTGCCACGTACCTACGCTTTCAGAATGGTGCTTTTACCTTTCAAGAAAAATTGCAACACCGCCCTGGAAAGTAGAGCAATTTCCACGCCGCCCCAAACCGAAATTCAAAGCTCCGTGCGCGGGAAAGCTCACTTTGCGTCGCGGGCAAAATAGGTTCCAGAGCCCCAAACGTTTGCGCCACGGGTGCCTGAACATTGTTGGGCTGGAGCTGCATGCAGCTTTGTCAAACGGATTCGTGGAGTTAGATTGCAAAATCGGAAGTGGAGAGTTGGGATCTGATTTCACTGCACTGGAGACTGTTGAGCTTGACTGAACAGCGACTAGCCTGATGCCAGGGGCTGGAAGCCCGCGACCGTGTTGCTGACGATGGACCTTACATGTCAATGCCACTGCCATAGATGCCTTTCGACTGCTGAAAGGCTGCTTGTAGAAAGATTAAGCTCTCCCGGATCCTGGCGCTTCCATGCTGCATTTACCGCTACTCCAAGGACCACAGAGCTGGCTTCTTGCTGCGTCAGGTTTCAAATATGCTGATCGCCCAGATGCCCTAAGCCTTATCCTACCTGGACGTCAAAAGTGGGTGCAAGAATGACACCCAAGAAACATGTAAAAACAACAAAACAGTCCAGAGGGTCACTATTCTGACTCTATATACTCTGGGGCCTCAGGTATTCCCAAAAGAGATAGGCTCCCCAGCTCGATTGCCTCACTCCGGGCTCCGTGGAAGGCCCAGCACCTCAGGCTCCAGCCCTTTGATCTTTCAGTTTGGGGGGGTTAAGGGTTTGGTGTTGAGGGTTTAGGGTTTAGGGTTTAGGGTGTAGGGTGGGGTTGCCAGAATTCCGGTCCTTTTCGGGGTGCCCGACATCTTGTTGGCGCGGTATACTAGGGACCCAAAGGGGGATCAACAAACCAGGTCTCAACTTCTGGTTGGCTACACAAGGTTTGGTAGCCATGAACGGTCAGGGGAGCAAGGAAGACCAGGCACTCACATATGCTACTGTCAATTCTTTTTCTACCATTTGTGGACCTGGGTTCCTGCTAGGGAATAGACTAGGGGCTGTGCTACGTCAGCCTAAAGGACCCCTGTATCCACCCTGGATCCCTTGGTAGCCCTGGTACTGGCAGTGCTTCATGCCCTGTTCCTGGCAGGCCATCAGGATTGAAGGGCACAGGCCTTGACACAAATTTATGCAATGCTTAGCATTCAGCCCCTGGATGAAGTAAAGTATTTCTTCTGGTTCACTAGCGCCTAAGATCATAAACGCTTTCTTGAAGTAGCACACTAGCACTCTCCACACCCCTCACATCACTGGTAGACCTGAAAACTCACATGCCAAAGCCATTGTCCCGTGCGAAGCAAGCTGGCATGATGACTGCAACCAGGCGACGTGTGAGTGCCGGGCTCGAACTCAACACCCTGGCAGTCGCTGTGCTGCTGTGCTGTGGGCTGCAGAAACTCAGGAGTTCTCAAAGCTGCACAACTTCCCATGTCTGACTTGATGCAGAGCTCTAGGTTTCATGTCAAATGACTTCGGTTTTGTGATGACGCTGCTTTGCATTGACCTTCCTGCAGTAAAGGCCAATAACTTCCAGGAGTTGAACTTGGTGATAGCCCTTGCTGGCTTCACTAGGTTAGGCCTGAACTGAATTCCTGGCATTGTTACACAGAAATTGAAGGTAGTGGCAGCCCATCTTTTCTTAGCTGCAGCTACCTCGGAGTGGGTGGTGATGGTCGCATGCACCCATCGGGACATTGACCTGGGTTCCAGACCTGATCCTCCAAGTTTCGTCGGAGGGATTCAAAATACCTGGGCAGAAAGAGAAGAGACCCTGAATGTGCATGGGGCGCCATGGATCTCTCCAGCAAGAGAGGAGAGCCCAAGCTATTCTAGCTACCTGTAATTAGCCACACGGAGCTTACATGCTTCCGATGTCTCCGAACTGCCAACGCTTGTCTAGAAGTGTAGAATGTAGAATCAGTTGACATCTGCGTGAGCCTCTCCACATGCTTCCAAGAGGCGGCTTTGTGCATCCGTCCAGCTGTGGTCCGTTCTCCACCCGATGAATCGAACGAACCTGCCTCACAAAGCAAGTCTCATGAACTTCAATGAGGAGACTTCGAGCTTCCAATTTGCCTCGGCCTTTTTCTGGTGTTGCGTGAGCTGCAGTAAACTGCAATCAGAGCTCACAGAGCCACAGCTGAGATCCCGGCACCTGGTCCCAGGTCGCCTCAGAATATGGGATCTGTCAGTTTCCTGCTTTGGGGCATCAGCTCCATGTCACCCCAGCCGATCAGTACAAGGATCTTTCACGCCAGATATTGCAAATGCTTCATCCTGAACTGAAAGCCTCCCCTGTCTTCAACAAGAGAATTCGGTCATTACACCAATTCGGCATCAGGGGGCAAAAAAAGGTAGGAAACTATTGCTGTAATTCGAGCGACTATTAGGCCTGCTTCATCAAATGTGTCAGGTGGTACGTTCCGTCAGATGCTGCACTGGCAGCTGCCTGCTAAAAGGCCTGAAAACCCCAACCTTCTGAACAACCGAGCTCAAAATCCTCAAGCTTTGCAGCTCTATTTTCCAGTGCAAAGCGTTCCGCGAGAACCTCTAGTAACTCCAGTAATAGTAGCATTGCAGCAAACTGCACTCTAAGACTGTCAGCACCACGCAGCCAATCAGAGCAAGCTCATTCTTCCTGACTCCGCACTTGGGATCCAGCCTGCGGCGTCACGGAATAGACGGGCGGCTCCTGCACCGACTACAAGCAGAAAGCCCATTCCAAAATGTTGTGGATTTGAATGCGACCAGGATGATCATGTGAGGGGGGAATTTTGGCCAGATCAGGGTATGATTGTCATTCCACAAGTGAGCCTGAACTGGATTGTGGATAGACCCAATGGTTGTCAACAACGTGGCGTGCAATCCACAAGCCAGGTCTGCAGACGAGAAAACGGAGGAATGAACGGAAGATCTAAAGCAAAGATCCTAAGGGCCCTAAATCCCAAACCCTACATTCTCAGTACTTTCATTCTTGAACCTTTCTACCTGACCTGACGCACTGACGCCTGAGCCCTGATGAGGTCCTTTGGAGTGGCCCTGAACATAGCCATGACGTGCGCATACTCCTCGGTACCAGGGAGCACCTGCAAGATGCGTATCTGGTTCGTCAGGCTCTGCTTCTTTCAAGGGACCCAAGGGAGGATATAGGACATCGGCCAGAACATCTAAAGATGCACCCACAAAAGCCTCTAGGCAGAGACCACATTGCCCAAAAAAAGCCTACCAAGCCCGGGCAACGTCTCCTTGTGGGTCATAAAGAAAACATGGGACTGCTGTAACATTACTGAAAGTCATTCTCATTTGGCAACAAGCAATCCTGAAGGCGCCCTACTACTTACAATTAGAATCCCATATCCCGCATAGCTCCCCCGCAGGATCCCAGGCAAGTCCACCTCTTGCAGCTTCTCCTCGTCCATGCCGCGGGTCACCTTGCTTGCTAAACCTTACCTCTCTAAGCTCCTCGTAGCAGCAAAAGTCTGTGCCCATATTCGGAGCGCATTGGAGGATGCATCTGTTGGAACGAGTGGCGCTGATTCCAAGAAATACCTGTTTCGCCCCAGAGCGACAAAATGTCCTTGTGATTTCAGCTTCTCAAGACTTCTTGCGGTAAATGATTCACATTGTTCCAAGCAGACCGTGAAGCCCCTCAAGAAAAACAGGACCCTTTGCTTATGCTGAGGGAGCATCGCCTCCAGCCTCACCCGCTCAACCCCTGAAGCCAGCATATTCCTTTCATCCTCAAAGCCAAATGGTGGCTTGGAATATGTTGTTACTGCTATGCTTGCTATTACATCCAACATTTGACCAAAACCTTGGGAGCCCGCCCAGCGTTTGCGGAGGACCTCGGGGCTGTAGCCTCAGTGCTTCAGGCAGACTGCCATGGAGGTAAATACGCGCCATGCAGGACAAAGACCAAGAGCAGGCTGCTTTCCTTCTCGCCAGCGCCATACTCAGTGGCGTAGATAGCTTACCATTAAGTCCTGGGTGGTGAGGGTACGGCAAGGATTCATATCCCAACCTTTTGACAGAAGGGACGAGGATATCTCGAGCTTCGCCGAAAAACCATGCTTCAGGTGACCTTTCATCATTTCTGAATATCAGCAACCCCTACACCGAAAGGTCCCTACAAACGGCTGTCGGAAGCAGCTCCACTAAACCTCTAGACTCGTGCCAACCTCATTCGATCACTGACAGCATTGTTTTACTTTGCGAATGTCATGTTCCCATGATTTGCCAACTTCAGGTGTGGACACTTCAAACCACTGAAGTCCCCTATACAACTCCAGCATTTCAAGATGAATGCCTATCTGAACCCATCACACAAGGCCAGAAATTTCAGAAACCTCAAACCCCAACGAATTGCCTTGCTTGCGATCCCCACCATGTAAGGTACCCCATTCAGAACCTACTCAGAACCCTAAGCCCTTCAATCCAAGGGTCCACCCAAATACTATATGCTTAATGATAACCAGAATATTACTGTATAATCTGGTCCAAGCTGAGGTTCAGGCCCATCCACTGCTCAGCTTCGCGTCGCTCCTCGGAGAGCCGCTCTCGCCAGGAGCGGAGCATGTGGGCCTGCTTTTAGTTACAAGGATGCCCAGGGCTCAGGGCTTTAGGGGCTTAGGGTTTCATTTTAAGTTTCCAGCATGTGGATAGCAAGCTAGCCTTAACGCATGAGAAACCAACGCACAGAACGCAAGGAACTGCGGAAGCAGGGCCTCTGGGCCATCAGCGCACAAAGTGGCGTCAACGAGGCGTGGGAGACAGTCTCGCAAGACCAGGGACCTGATTCTTATACATATGATTACACTGGTCAGCAATACAGTGTCCATGTTCTTGTCCGTTTGAGTCTCCATGATTGGAAATGTTTAAGGCCAAAATTGCTCCGAACTCCCTAATAAACAATGTGATGAATGACCCCAATATGGTACAATTATAGAGGGGATATTTAGTAGTCAATAATTTCTAGTTAATGAAAACTCAGTGCCAGGCTCCATATTGTGCTTGTCACCTATGCGGGTGCGCTGTCCAGACGCCATGGGCCCGCTGTTTCCTGCATAGTACCTGCAGGCGACATCTGGAAGCAAGCACTCCAGAAACGATGATAGGGACCTCTCTTTGCCTGAGAAGGCTGACCAAGACTTATGCAAATCTGCGGGTCAGGGCAAGACTGAGCTCGTTGTGCATAGCTGTTATGTACAGGATCAACTCTCTTTCCAGACAGGGGCTGGTTTAGATTGGAGTGCCAAGAAAAGTTGCTACATTGTGGCGCCCAGTTCTGTTGCTGCTTCGCGTCGGCTCACAGCATTCTACCATGCCGAGGCCCTGGCAGAAAGCACTTGTTTTCAGTGCCGGTGGAAATCAATCGCTCAAGATCTGCTCGTGAAGTGGGATAGACCTGCACAAGGTCATGATGGTGGCTCAGATGCGTTCCTCTCCCCAACCCTACCTTCTGCTACAACTGGGGAGACGCTCAGGAAGCAATGAGGATTTGAGAGGCACTTCGTTCCCCCAAAGCATGACACTAAATCTTGCACCTCATCATTTCCGCCCTGCGCAAGCACGATTGGCACGCCCTGCAAGGAAGGAAGACTCTTCTGTCATGCCAGGCTCTTGGCAAGAATGACAAGTGGACCTCACGAAACAAAGGAGCTTGAAATCCGGTCCTTTGGCAGCTCCTTGCAGGAAGGGTGGGCGTTGATCAGGAGGCTCGGTCCACGCCAGAGGCCCGTCTGGCAGACATGTGGCTTTCAAGTCCAGGACTGCATGTCTCTTCCAACTCAGGGCCTTCCTTTGAATAGGCCTCCTAGGGTCTCCAGCTTAGATTTTTAGCGTGAAGGAACTTAAGATGATTGCTAGTTCACTCATCTGCGCATTCAATGTGCGGATCACTGCGTCATCCTGGCCAGGAATGGCTACCGCATGACGCAGGCACGGGATAGCGAGCTTGTCAGTACAGTTGCCACTTTGTGGATTCCCCCCTCCCCACGCCTGCCAGAGGCCGATGAGGTAGACGCCTGCCCCACAAAGCTAAACCTTCATCTTCCAAGCAACCCCAGACCCCGCACCGAGTTTGGGAATGGGGCTCACACTTGCAGCACTGTTCTACGACAGATTCCGAGAAATGATATGCACCATAACTTATGGAGCATAGCTGTTCCTGTCAGATAGCCACACGAAAGCATTGCCGAGCTACCGAAGCTTCAGGTCAAACTGGAAAATTCAAGCTTGTGACAGTATCAGGACCGCCTTGTGACCTCAAGCACACGAACGTCTACTCTGTCTTGAGCATGAAAGCTTCAACTTCAGGAAACAACACTTCCGCGGAGCGAACTTACGAGCTCATCTACAAGGAACATCAAGACGTGCGCACCTCCCTTGGATGCTGCGCATACTACATCAGGTCCAAAGGCATCCATTTCTTCCTGGCAGCCGGGGTGTGAGGGCTTCAGTGTTGTGAGGGTCTCAAATCGTTGAAGGATAATAAACCATCCAGGCGGTCATTTTTCTGTCCCAAATGAAATGGGAAGGACCGTTGGGAGCTCACTGACTGTTCTCCCGGACTTCCGAGCCAGCATCATAAATCAAACCTGCCCGGCCCTGCGCCACTGAGCTGAACCCCGCATTCCTTCTTCCAGATCGTATACCAAACCCTGAATCGTGTGGGGAGCTCTGTATATCGTATACACTCTGTGTGCAGGTTTTCGACCGGCCCATCCTTGATGTGATCCAAGTACTGCTGAACCGAGAAGTGCGGTGTCTCAGGGTTCGGGATGCCATGACAGAAGTGCGCCTCCACACGGGTGGGTTTGGTCTTTGCATGCGTGCAGGCAACGGATCATGATACAGTGGCATTCTGACAAGAGCATACCGTAAGCATGGAGGAGATGAGTGGCTCAATTTTTTACAGCACACACATATGCCTGGTATCCGGCATTCGTGAGCATGGCAGACTGCCGCGGGTTCAGCTTCTGTCCAAATCCTGACACGACAGCTTGCAAAAGAAAACAACATGGAATGAAGCAAGGTTATACAGGGTAACATAGGGTAAAATAGGGTTATATTGGGTTATATAGGGATAATGGAAAAAATTGAAGCTACTATTTAATACACATCCAGCCGGAGGCGGCCAGACCCCCAGGTCCACATAAGGGATATTATGGGAGGTATATAGGGGTTGTATAGGGATAAACAATGGAAAAGAAAATGGAAACTATAGGGATTACAGGGTTTATATAGGGAATAGATTGGGGTTATATAATATAGGGATAACGGAAAATAAAATGGAAGCTACTATTTAGGGTTTAGGGCTTTAGATCCCCCAATCATATCCAATCATACCTCTATGATATACTATAACTATAATATACCATAATATACCCGAATATAAGTAAGTAGCCTAGATAGTCGCTTCCATTTTATTTTCCATTATCCCTACAAAACCCATATATACATATATATATATATACACCCTGTAACCCTATATTTGCTATATGAAACCTATAATTCTTGTAGTTTCCATGTTATTTTCCATTATCCCAATACAAGCCGTATATAACCCCCTATCAAGGTTTGAGATCCCAATTGCCGGCCTGGTCCGATAATGAAAACTCGCGTGCTTTCCCGGTGAATGGGCCGTGCGGCCGAAACGGAGGTGACCTGGTCAGGCTCTGGCTTGTAATTAGTACTCTTATTACTTTTGTTCTTACTGTTATCGTTACTAGTATACTTATTAGTATTACTAGTATCATTACTATTTTTGCGTGAAATCACAGTGAAGCGAAGCGATTTGTTGCCATCGCTTTTTCAGACATTTTTGCCGCAAAGCACTGGGCCCGACATCGCCCGACTCTCCACATGCTCCACAACATGGCTGGGCCTTCTTGAAATACGCCTTGAAGTCCGCAAAATCTATCCGCCGCTTGCCGCCAGCGATGGTCTGGCAAATGGCTGCAGTTGCAATGTACCCACAACCGGATTCGAAACTACCCATGTGAGGACACTCCGCACACGAATCAGACAAGATGATTGCATGCTCGAAAAGCTTGCTATAACGACCTGGAAGAGGCTGTTGATGATGTCGAAAGTTGCTTCGCTTTCCATCACGTGGTCAGCACCTTTGGTAGGGTCACTTCACAGAACTGAATTATCCCCCAGGCACGACAAGTCAAAAACTTGCAACTTGAAGGTTTCTTAGCCGGTGCCAAGTGCCCTCTGCAGGCGAAAAGTCTGATCCTGGGAGAGGCACCATCCAGATTGGGCAGAAGGAAGTCTGCAACTTCCTTGTTGGCCTCCAGGAATCATGGCAACTTATGTCAACTGGGCAGCTAGCAAGACACAGCCGGCCTGTCAGCACTGGCAGGATACGAGCCAGCAACGGAGCTACAAAAGGCTCTGATGAATCGGATAGCAAGGCTTGGATCTTGGGAGGCGCGAATGAGAAAGCATTTTTTCGGATCACGGGGGAACAAATCGCGTCAGGGACCGTGCCAGTTGGATCGCGGATGCGACGTATCGGATCGCTTGCTAGAGCCCGAATCGGTTCAGGGGGAAATACAAATCAGATCGAAAGGACGTCCGCTCAGGGACAGCGAGGTTGGCTGGCCTGTAATTCACAAACAACTAAAACCTCTGCGGCCCTAAACCTGATTGGGCAACCCTAAACCCTGCACCAAACGACCCCAAACACTAAACCCTTCCCGCAGCCTTAAGACCAAAAAAACCTAAGCCCTAGACAACGCTGAACCCTAAACCCTCTCCACACCCTGAACCCCAAAGCCAAAGCCCTAAACCCGGAAGAAACCCAAGACCAAGACCTGAAATCTCCCCACACCCTCAGCCCCACGAAACGGTGGAGTGGTTTTTTTTTTTCAAACGTTTGGCTCCACCTTTTTTTCCAAGGTTTGGCTCGACCCCCCCCCTCTCGTTTCCTTGTAACTGTCATCATTTTTGGACTCTTAGATAC
>CAJNIZ010043557.1:0-28829 GCA_905231905.1 Symbiodinium pilosum | reverse complement strand
GTCTCACGACGGTCTAAACCCAGCTGAATCTCGACTTATCTCAACCGGACTGCCACGTCCTGTCTTGGTGCCTTGGTATACATCACAACCCCAGAGCGCATGCAGCATCCCAATCCTCAATCCTGCGCCCACCCTTCAGCAGCAAGAGCAAAATGAGCAGCTAGCCTTCGACATGGCATCCGAAGGAACCTTAAGAAAAGCAAGAACCGCTGCAGCATGAAACGCAAGTAGACGGGATTGCCCGCCAGAAGGACCCCTGACAACGTGGCATGCGAAAAGTCGTAACAGTCTTCCGGCAGACAAGGCTGGCTGCACGATCCATCTTTCGTTCTCATCAGAATCATTACCATGAGCGGCTTTGATGTTCTTCTCGTGCTCAGTCCTTACCTGTCTCCCGGTTTGGCTGATGTCTGGATTCAAAACTCATGTCCAAGGCTTTTTGCGATGTTCTGTAACTCCTTCGGCCAGCCATTGCATGCCGTGCGGTAAACCAGTCATGATGCAAAACGACATATTCTGAACGCTGTTCAACACTAGATCGAGGTGGGAATTATGCAATGTAAGCGCACAAAAGATATAGGAATCTCCTTTTCAACGGCATCTGGGGTGCCAGCTCTTGTCACAGCGCCAGCAGACAATGTCTAGCAGCAGGGAGATTCAGCTTCTGCAAAGTTTGGGGAGGACCAAGCAGTCGATCAACCAAGTATTGTTACTTCGAGCAGCCTGGTTAACCATGTTTCTGGCCAAGCAAGGCTAGGGCGGCTAGGCTAGACTCCTTTCTTCTGCCATGTCCCGCCTTGCTCACCCCATCGGACAGCACCTGCTCAGAAAGTACATGGTGGAGGCAGCTTTGGGTCTGTGGGTCGAAGGTAACATCTGATGCTTGATCCCACTTAGCACAACGGATTCAAAGAGAAATGACCCTTGCAGGCGAAGCCTTGGACATGGGTGCGCCGTCCGATCTGACCTGCACATCATCCAGAAGCAACGGTGGCAGAATGTGAATCGCGGCTGCTCGCCGGCACCCCTCAAACTTGCTGTTGACTCAAGAGCCCGGCTGGAAGCATTCGGAAGGTGATAAACCTTCTCAATCAGAAGTCGTCCCCCCCACCCCCGGCCTTCGTCATCATGGGTGCCGGTATTGCTGGCGGGAACGCCTCGGGCTCCAAGGCTCACCCCCAGTAGTTGCGTGCCCTGACCCCAAGTTGGAGCAGGGGTACACTGCCCATGCACAAACAAGGCCGAATATAGCTCGCACGGATCACAGGGTCTCAAGAGCTGCTTTTCAATTTGGATTTTGCATGTAATATGGTGTAATTCCATTATGAATCCCTGCCATGCATACGACCTGCCCACTTCACTCAGCTGGGGCGACTTCCGGACTGCCACATGGTGCCATGAATCCGCCTGTGGCACAGAAGGCGTCTCAACATCTAGCTGCTTGTGTGGGAAACCCAGACTGCCAGCCACTCTTGCAGAATGAATTGTACGGTACAAAATGCATCAGCGCCATGACTTGTAGTCTTCTCCCCTGGCGGCTAAGAGCGAAAGGCCCCCTCCCGAGCTTTCTCTGATGGCCGAAACATACCATCAAAGGTCAGTGAATCACTCACAGCATCAGACTTTCTACGCAGAACACAAAAGTCTGGAGCATTGAGTTCCTGATGCGGCCAGCATGGCTTCTGCAAACCCAAACCCGCAGTTGGAAAACAGATCCTCAAATAGCAAGCCGTGACACAAGAAAAATCTCCCAACCCCCGCTCCACCCGTGCACGCCCAAAAGCAGTGCCAATACCTCCCATGTTTTTCCATTTGTTCTGAATCCTCATTTGTATTTGAATATGCTGCTGCTCTTGGGGAATGTACATATATTGAGCTTGTATGAGGATGATGGAAAAGAAACTGGAAACAACTATAACGGGCTACATAGGGATTATAGGGTATATATTGGGGTTGCAAACTCTACTGTTGCTGAGCTTCCAGCCAGGAAGCGGGGCCGGTAGGCTTGGCCCAGAGCCACCTCTTTCTACTGGGTTGCTGTTGAGGAACTTAGGTCAAGTTACGTAATGTAGGGATTTTAGGGATTGTAGAGAATAAAATGGAAACTACTACTTAGGGTTTATTTGACTTACCGTCAATGCGAGGGTTCCTCAAAAAGGGAGTACGTTTGCTTATGAAGGTCCCCTTCAGGGCTTATGTAGGGATTTGTTCGAGAAACTTTCATATGAGGCCTTCTCCTTATTGCGGATCCCTCTTTGAGCATCTGATCGCGTTGGCATACTTGAGATCACTGATCTTGAGAAATACAAACGGGATGTTCTTGCAGAACATGCTTTGGCGGGCGATATTGTAGGCAGGTAACAAGGAATACGTGAATAAGCATGTTGAAGCTTTAGAAACACAAACGTTCGTCTACTCCGTGAGTAGCAGGGCACCTCGCGGGCATCCCAGCAGTGTCCGACAAAGATGTTTCAAGCAAAGCAGACTGGAGGACAAACACTCTTCTGCACGTGATGTTGCACCCTTGCCACAGCTTTGCATCCAAGGTCAGAAGAAACTGCTGAGCCAATTTTCATTGTGAACGCACAAGCTAACCAACCATGCGCTTGCGGCTGCACTGCCAGAAGTCTTATGCCATGTGCTCCTCCTGTACAAACCCCATAAGTCAATGCACATGGGGGAGTAAACCCGTGAAGAAAGGCTTGGCCTAACCTTGAGTCACACCACACGTTCAAAGCATCTACCAGGCCTGGCATTGGCCCTTGTATTCCTGCAACCCAAAGTGGCGGCGCACCTCAAAACTGAAAGCCAGGGTTTCCATTAATGACAAAAGACCTAAAAGAAGTCCGGGCCTCACCAGCCGTGGGCAAAACAGAATGCATGCAAAAACACAAGCAAACCAAAAAAAAAACACCAAGGCTCCAGCAGGTCTGGCCTGGCACCTCACGTTTGAAGGCAGTCCCACATTCCGTATCAGATGCAGCTTCCAATATGCTCATGGACGGTGTCAAAGCCCATCTCGCATTCAAGTCCAGATGCACGACTTTTGCGTTCGCCAAGTTCTAGGCAAAACTGCATTCTCAATCAAGAGGTGACTGCTGTCAGGTCATATCTCACTGTATTCCTGGAGCGGTGCTGGCTTTAGCTGGTGAGAATCTTGCATCACCTTAGGGTCCCCAAACTACTGCTGGGAGAAGATAGGACAATTAGCTAGGGCGTTGCAGGATGTCTTCTATCTATTGTATCTCTGACCTCGCTCCGCTCTTATCCAGAGTGCTTTAGGAGACTCGATCTGCTAGGATTTAGCTAAGGCCTGAACCCACCCTGCAAAAGTCGTCGGGCCAGTCACAACGACCCGATGACCAGGCGAGGGCGAGCCTTCTGCAGAAGTCAGAATGGCAACCATGGTCAAAGGGTTTAGGGGTTTAGGGATGACTATGACAGACACTGACGATACTGATGTTGAAAATGATAGCACTGGCAATGAGGATTGCAACAGCTGTGACAGCCTGGTACTATTGACCTTCTGATGTTTCTACTTACCGCGTCAACTCCATAACTGCACAACACAAGCATGGTTCAAAGGTTCACCCTGGTCATCAACTTGTGAGAAGGGGGCCGCAACGCGAGGCAAACCAGGAGTAAACCTTCAATGTGAGAAGCCTTTCCTGGAAACTCTAGGCTGTGAGTCCTGAAAAGCAGCAAGGAAGAAGGAAGAAGTATTGTCCCAACCTGCCCTTACTGCCATCTGTAAGTCTCAGATGCTTCCAGGTGTACAACGTGCCTTTAGCCTTCAAGCCCAGAACTGCCCTCACGAGCTGGGTCCCGGACGCATTCCAGGCAGCGGGGAGGGCGGGAGCAAGTGCGGGTAGGCGTGCCTGAGTGGGCATCAAAGTTCACCAGCGCTTTCAGATACTTTGGCAGAGGCAATAGTTTCAATGAACAATAGTCCCACGGCCGGTGGGGGTTGCGGTGGCGGTGGCGGTGGCGGCAGTGGTGGCGGCAGCGATTGCAGTGTCCATGGCCGCGGTCGTGGTGCTGGCCGCGGCACTGTCCGTGGCAGTGGCATTGGTATGTGCTCTGAAGGCACCCGCAGCAGTAGTACGAGTAACATCAGATTGCATACTTAAGGTCCCTCAGGCGGAGACGATGCCATGCCGCTTCCACGCAGACCACGCTGAGTCTTCCAACTGCCAGATTCCTAGGCTAATGCTTCCAAGCTCAGCTACATGTTTAGATCTCTACTGTTTATTCCGCGATGAATCGGTGTGCATCCTTCTTTTTGGATCCGAGAGCCTGATGATGGTAAGGCTAAACTTTAACTTCACCCGAGCTTTGCTGCTTCGCTGTCTGCTCAACGAACAAAGTGGGACTGGGATTGTTGTCATCTATGAAATTCTTGGTTATTCTTGAGTCCGTGACTTCAGAGCAAGCAGCAAATTCTTAGAAGGCTGAGCCTCCCACAAACGTGCCGCCAAACGTGTCCCGGAGCGGCTGTGAGCCAAAGCTGCAGGATCCAAACCACAGCCACAACATGCAGACAGATTCGGGATCAATTGATCAATTATTGAACCCTGAAAACCATCTACTGCTTGCGGGAGGCCCCAGATTCTTCTGCACAGTTTACCACCGGGTTGCGGAGCATCCATAACCAAGCCGGCGGTTCCACACAATCCGAGATTGAATTCAACATTCCTGCCTCAATTCCATCCTTTCACAGCACCTCAAGACCCAAAGGCAATAAGTAGTCTTGGAGGATCGAACCAATGTGTGGTACGGGGTTTGGGACGGAAGGGTGTTTAGAGGATCCTTCAGCCTTCCACTCACCCCTCTGCCTGTGCTGGTGAGACGAGCCAGCGCTCGCCATTCCCAGGCGAAGCAAAGAGACAGTTGTACCTGCACGTGGCTCCGTCTTGCATGGCTGTGCAGAACCCTGAATCGAACCGCAGGGGCTCAGCATATGCGACTCCTCAAAGGCCATGCAGGGCTGGTCTGAGATCACAGAACACAGCGTGGGATCGTGGTGACACACACAACAATGACCTCCTTCTATGCCAACAGTTCATGCGCAGCATTGTGGCCGTTGGGTCACTATTCCGTTCACGCATTTTACTGCTAGCCGACAGCACATACGGATCAAGGTTGGATAGGTGGTCTGTGATGGTCTGTACTAAAATCTCGTGTAACCATTCTCTACACACCAGTATAAAGTGTGAGATGTTGCGCTGCAGTGTCCTCAGACTTCCATAGGATCGCGTCATGTCATCGTGACTTGTGTTGCACTGCAGATGTTAGAGCATGTACATATGTATCTGCAATCTATGCACTGACATACTCAAAAAAAGGATTGGTATAACATGTGCAGGCTTGGAAAAACCAATGTACGAATCATATCACTTCACATTCATGCACACACCTATGCACGTACCAAGGATATGCTTGCTGTACAAGTGGCAAAACCGAAAGCGCATCACACTGCACTCCATCATACAACCCTTTGACCGGCTTAAGCTTAGCATCTGGATGACATTAGGGTCTCAGCTGCGCACGCTGCGCCAGAGGTGAAGCCAGAACCCATCACCAACACGGAGCAGTGGTGCAAGTCCTCGTTTGGCATCTTGAAGCTGCTGGCAATCACCTAGAGTCATCTAGAAGAGAAAGTCTGGGATCCCAGCGGCACAAGCACTCGGAAGCGCCCTGCAAAGCACACACTCTCTGTCTTCGAGCAGAATAACACATCTCATTTAGATCAAGAGCGAGAGAAGTTGAAAGATCGGCCTTGCGCCGCTGATCCTCGGATGCACTGTGATAGAGCGGTTCGTGTCCAGGAAGAACCCGCTCCTCGCAGCAGAAATGCAACATGTCGTGGCAGTGTGTGAATTTGTGTCCACACTGCTACTTGGCTGGAGTCCTGAAGTGCAGGGACAAGTTCAGCATGGGCTGTTCCTGCACCAGTGACAAAGTGGGCCATTGCTTGTGCTAAGCAACGCTTTTCAAAACCCTTCAGATCCCGGAGCTTTTGTCAATTTCGGGTCCACTGTGAGCCACAGCAATCCCGTTGTCCAGCCTGCTCGCCCCAGGGAACGATGTCTTGCACTCCAGACCTAAAGTTGCAGCAAGTCTCACAGCGCCTTGTTCCGGACAGAGCAAGTTGTGCAGAAAATGAGGCAGAAACGATACCTCAAATCTGCAGACGAAGGCGTTTGTGCCGTTCCCGTCTGCACCGAGGTATGTGACCAAGCCTTGAATCACGTCACAAGTCACCCCACGTACATGAATCCGAATGACGTCAACGAGCTGTGGCGGCGGCCATCCGCATAGGATCGTGAGCCTCTGAATATTCCCGGAGGTGCTGGCATGGACCTGCGACCGCTGAAGACAGCTTTTCCAGCCATCCGAAGCAGACAGCCTGAACCCTGCTGCATCGGTCCTTGTAAGCCGACATCCGTCCACCACCCGGCCAACAGTGTTGGAGGGCTGGCCCTGCGCAAATGGATGTGTTAAGCCTATCTGTCCACAAAGGGTGCTCCCGAACTCACAATGACCCCTCCACGTTGCTGGTCCCTGAGAGCCCTGCTATCCTACATGAAGCCCCTTGAGCGGATGCCCCTCTCCTCCCATGCAGCAAGCGACAAGCCCAAGCTGAGGAGCACCAACTCCACCTTTGGCGGCAGGGTTCACTGGGATGTGTTTTGGAGTAGCCATTGGGTTCTTCGCGAGATAGCAGTTTACGAATTCCACGCAACTTCCTGATTTGTGGAATAGTTTGGGTCTTGAAGGCGATGTCTATGAGACACCTCAGAGCCACAGCAAATGCGACCGGTCCTGATACCTCCTGTACTATTATCACCACCCCGCTACCACCGCCACGACTCTTCCTGCCGCAGCGGCTGCTGCGCTGCCTCCCCCAAACCAACCCAACGCAACGCCTCACACACCCACTCACTCACCGCCCATCGCCCACTGCTCACCGCCAATCGACCACCGGCACCATTGTCAGTCACAGCTGTACTACAGTAGCAGCACCAATGCGACAATACCACGATTGCTGTCGTCGTGAAACCTGCGCTCAGAAAAGCTCGCTCGTTGCGGTATTTCGGCTACTTCGAGATGTTACAATGATTCCCGTTCATACTGTCATGACTATGATTCGGGTATGTTCTGTACGATTCGGAGATCTACTGCTCCTACGACTACTATGCTTCGGAGCATATCTGTTGTTATTGCGACTATTCCTACACAAAGCACTATACTAGCTCAGGAATAGCACCTCAATCATCTATTGTAGCCAATGACCTCCTACAGTTCCGAAGAGGTGAAGGACACTGTCAAACTCAGGTGTGGTCGCTTGTTGGTCGGTGGTTCAGATCGTCCCGGAAGCCTCGCTGTGCACGCGAGGCTGCAGGGGAAAATCTCGAACATCTCTGATGCTTCTGCATGCTTCTGCTACGTTTACTGCTCACTGCATTCCAGTTCTTTGGGCCTGCAGCCCAGCCCAGGAGCTCAGGAACGGCAGATCACTTTTTCAGAAGAATGTTAAGGGCTAGACGAATCAAATCTGATGCATCGACATGGAGATCTGTGACCTGCAAAATGTCGAGCGTCGTGCAGGGACATCGCCAAAAAACACACTGAGATGTCTGTGGTCTGACTGGAAGAACAGCACAAACGTTCATGTCTCAAGATCATGTTTTGCTGTTGTGCAAGACCTCCCTTCCAGCTGCAGTGTATCTCGTAACAAAATTCCTCTCAAGGCGTCAGGTTTGTGTCACACAGCCCAAGTTCCGCGCGGACTGGGCGACCACCGAAGGAGGCGGAAGGTGCTCGATAGGTATGGATATCTTCAGGGGGCTGAAGCCTGGCGCCAACAGCCCGCTTTCGCGGTAAGCGCGAGCAGCTTGGCGGGCTCTTTAGGGTCCCTAGGCTTGGCAAGTCTGCAAAACCAGAGACAAGGCCTCCACTGCTTCCGGAGCATTGTAGCAGCGCGCTGCGCACAACCGCCCCGGACCTTGTCAGAGCAAGCATGCATATCTCAATGCATTTTCGCAACTTGCAGCACTGCTGCAAGAGACTACCACCGATTCTTCACAACGAGGCGCCAAGGCGGAACCCTGCATCTCAGGTTGGCAGTGTAGAGGAGCTGTTCCTGTTTTGGGCAACATAGCTTCATAGATGACAGTTGACTTGATGGTCCACCATGCAAGCATCCCCACCGTGAAAAAGCCCCAGTCCCGGTCTGGCTCGCACAGCAGCGGGGAGGCTAGACCAGCCAAGATCATGCAAGGCCTCACCCGAGCTACTGAAGACATCACAACATTCGTAACGATCATGACGACTTGCAGGTGGGATATCCCATGGTCATCCTTGCTGCGTGACTAGACTTCGGCTCCAGGACTTCTTCTGCATCTCCGAATAACAGAATTCCAGCATAGAGGCATGACTCGGCCTCACCTGAGGCTGTTGCGTTAGAGACACCGGTAGCTGATTCCAGCTCTGGAAGGTCAGCAGCAAGGCCTGGCTGGGCATCAACATGAAGCATCCTGTGCACTCACCTTACGGCAAAGACACCCAAAGGGTTAAACCCCTCACATTGTATAAGTAATACCAATAAGAGGCGTACATCGGAATATGTAGGGGTTATATGCTATGGGGAAAATGGAAGCTACTACATGAAGCAAGGTTTTTGGTGCAGACTTGAGAGGTTCAGCCTCCTGCCTGCTCATCAGCTACACCTCTCACATAAGTCAACCTGGACGTGGCCAGGTCCAGCGTTGGTTGAGCCTAAGCTCGGAAAATGCTCGGCTTGAATTGGGTATACCAATGCCAGGGAGACGAAGAACGTGGTAAATACAGCTTGAGGTATCCAATCAGTTGAAATATGAACACATTCACCTGGACTCTCAAATGCTTCATGGACGGCATTCGGAGGTGCCACGGGATCCTGCTTCATTTTCAGCACAGAGCACATGTGGAAGTCATGGGCGAACGAGAGTAGATAGCCATCACTGCTGCATATTGCATAGCAAGACACTACACCTAAATGGGACTGATACACCGAATGAGTACCAAGCAGGCTATGCTTGCCTGACTTAAGCCAGATGTACGACCCTAGAACTGCTGAGTTGGCCTCTGTGCAGGTAGACTCAACAAGGAACTAAACTACAGATTTCAAGCACACGGGGAATTCGAAAGGAAGCTAGCAATTCCTCTTGTCAGGCTCAGTACCAAGGCCGGCCAAATCAATCCATTTTGTAGATCTCCAGCGATAATTCAACGAATCTTCCTGCTGGCCGTGCTAAGGGAGGAACGAAGACGTCAAAGGTGCGAACGGCAGTATTAGTCTCCTGCAATCCTGGCACAGATATGCCCGCATCAGATCGCTTCGCCCAAGCTTACAGCTGAAGGCAATGGCAAACCATAACAAACCCGAGAACATAAGGAGGCCAGCTGCCTTGAAGGCGGTCTTCTTCAGTGCAGGATGCCATGCACAGGAGCAGCTCCTGGGTGGAAAACAACTGTCTCCAATCAAACCACTCTGCCTGTATGGCGCACCTCCTGTGATAAGAGATGGTAATGGCCTAGAGAAGTTAAAGTCTCTGTCAAGCATCATCAACACAGTTGCTCCTGCCCTGCAATTCCTGCTCATCTAGTGCTTTGCAGCTTCTACGGGTGAAGAAATGGAGGCTACTGCTTGCCAGCAGACGCTGACTTGCAGCTGAAATCTCTGCATCATTTTGCATCCATTACAAAGGCCTGTTAGGCTCGGATAGTTACAGATCCAAGGATTGTTAGTCCCATAAGCAAAGTGAGAAGTGGAGCAGCGATGAGACTTGATTGTACATAGAGCTTGTACATTGACATGCCCTTCTGACAAGCGGTTTGAACGTTGCATGATGGGTTCAAGCAAACAATAACAACAGTTTGGCTACACAAAAATGAGTTGAAACAAGATCTCGAGGGCGTGGCCCCCTTGCCGACTGAATGCCTCGGCCAACACTGACGGCCCACCCTCGCTCTCTGACATCTGACAACATGGTCGGCTGTTGACATCAGAAATCATCAGAACCCTCTCAGACACGGATTCGAAAAGCTTTGGTGCCTGCAACAAGAGCCAGAAGAAGCATAAGTGCAAATCCTGCTCACAATGTCCGAGGCTCAGGCCCAGAAGCCATCGGAACAGGAAGCTTTGGCCTAAGGAAACACCCCTTGCACACAACATGGACATGAGTGATAGTTACAACGTGCACATGCAGCTTGATCAAGTTGTCGACAGCAACATGGTGGATTGGACAGTTTTGCAGTGGGCCACTGATAGCCAGTACTTCCAAGCAGACCTATTGCCAAAGCCAGAGAGCTCTCTGATCAGAGCCCACGGCGTCTCAAGGCTGCCTGGGTTGTTGGCAGGCTGGGCCAGGGTCTGAGACTTGCTGATGATTCAAGGTCTTGGAAAAGATTCAGGGGAAAGAGACCTTCATGTCAGATGTATCTTGGCTCGGAAGAGATTCTAGCTTTCGTGCTAATCTGTGGGCTGCAGCCGAGCTTTTTCCAGTTGCCGAAGATAGCATCGCTTAGCTTCTTGCTGACTGAAGACTTGAATCTGCACCCGCCTTCACTGAGCTATTCAAACCATCATCAACCAAGGCAGGGGGCACAGCAGCATGGTCGAGTTCACCCTGGCCGCTTGAACCTCGCGACATAAAATCACAGCAGGGCTGGCATAGCTGCACACTAAGGCTGGGTGACATCAACAGCGAATTTGACTCTCAAATACCCAGACGTCCCTTGCTTCGAGCTTTACACAAGGACGTGGCCATCGAAGTGGTCAGCTGCTCGGGAGACCCGCCAGAGTCTGCAGCCGTGATGCGGAAGCGGCAGTAGTGAGCCTCGGAACGGACCCGGTCCGCAGGTTTCGCGACGTCAGCACTTCTACATATTGAAGATGCCCGAACTGTTAGCTTTTGCCTGAGGTTTGCACAGCATATGGGCTGAAGTAGCTGCTGTACACGGAGAAGCGGACCATCATCGACTCCGGCACTGCGGACCCGGGGTGAACAGCAAACGGCCCAACCTCAGCTGGGAGGAACATCTCTCAGTTGTCAAGGTTCCTGCCCCAGTCCGAGAATCCACCAGAAGCGAAACTGTGCGGAACCCCAAAATCCTGCCCACGTAGGCCGCGCACAGCCTGGCGAAAGATAGTCAAGTTCTCGAGGCCAACTTGTGCGCCGTCCTGAAGTCAAAGGACTCTACGCGGAGAAACTGCTTCCAGAGGGTTGGAAGCCGGCAATAATGAAGGGCTGGAATAGCTAGAGGCTATAGCGCTCGGATTGTTGCAGGCATATTTCTTGCTCCTAGACTAAGAACTGCTTTGAGCAGGGTTTCAAGCCTGCTCTCTCTTTCAAGTTGTGCACAGCGTGCAACTTATTTGATCGTTTGGAGGCCGATTAGTGCTTGGAGGTGTCATGCTGCGTGTGGACTGGAGTTAGACCAGGGCTCCGTGACTTTCTGCTTTACAATGCCTGTCCTGGCAGCCAGACGTGGGATCCATCCGGGCAGCATCCACCTCAATGCTATCAGATGATGTCCACACGAAGCCCAGACACAGCCTTCCCTTCCAGCTCAGCGCATGGCAAGGTAGAGGGTGACCTGCAAAATTCAGTAGAAAGGCAACCCAACAATTCTGACATTCAAGGCTTGGAGAACAAGGAGCACTGGGAGCGGGGCGTTGACGTGGACCTCTGGAGGCATCCCAGCAGCTGTGTATGGACACAACCTTATGACGCCCGAGATGAGCACTGCCACCGTAGCATGCAGCAACTGCAGCTAGTCCCTGATGCAGCTGAAGGGGATAGCAACTGTGGCAGGCACAAGGCCGACTGGGACTCTGCGCTGCAAAGCCTCATTGGGAAACAACACGCCGTGAATGCTTGGCTTCAAGCGACCCATCTGTCTACGTTACTCGTTGTCTTTTGTGTGAGAGGAGTGCTCAGCAGCGATGCCTGCACTCGCGCTGCAATTCGTCTTCGATGCTCAACCACGGCTTCGCAACGACAGCGACAATGGAGGCATTGAGGAAACCCCATCCTGCGAGAATGCTGCTTTGGATGCACAGTCAAGCTGATCTTGCTTTTGAAAAAAAATTGGAGCTCTGCACTGCCTGTGCAAATCACCGGCCAGCACCAGCCCCAACTGCAAAAAAAACTGTTCAATTCGTGAAAGGCAACCAGACTGTGTGCAAGCGCATGTGCGAAACTATTTATTGCTGGAAACTAGGCGTTTCCTTTTTGCAAGTGGCCTGACAGGCGAATCACGGGATCCGTCGCAGGAACTGCCGGCTCCGCTGTCTGCACCTCCAGGCCAAGTTCGAGCTTCAAGTTTTGCATCACCGTTTTCAGGTTTCCCTGCTTCCCGTCGGCTGCTGTAGACATGGAGAGACTAAGAATTCCCGGCCAGACACCATCCTTGTAGGACCGATTTGGTCATGTTTGCTTGGGAAGGATACCATCTCTGTGACTCGAGTGCTCTGTCCCCTCGTACACTCGCAAACACACCATCCAGTCGCACATGGGAGAGAAACCTGGAGGGAGAATTCCGAAGGTTTAGGACTTCCCCCTTGCAGGCCTTTGGGGACGGACCAAAGATCTTGAGATTCCCGGCCAGGTGGACCTGGGGCACTATGCGTCGAGCATGGCAATGCCAAAGCACAAGTTGATAAGCACCTCAAGACACACCACAGCTACGCTTTGGTCGGGGTTGGAACGTGAGCGTTGATGCACCGAAGGGGCAGCAAGCACGTGTATGTGCCATGGCCCACTTTGAATTCACTTGCCGCGACCGTTCTGCAGCAGCTCGAGCGAGCAAGAAGATCCACCCCGAACTGAAAACATCAGGCCCTGGCCAATAAGAGATCCCTTCTCAGAGGCCTTTGACATCCTTTGACCCTCAGCCCTTCAGTAGCGGCATCGTGGTGCAAGGTAGAATTCGAACTGACACAATGCTTCCCTAGAGGAAGATCAGATCAATAGTCTAGGGCTGTGCCCTGGTCAATCCTACAGGTTGCTCATGCCTGGGATACATTCAAAATAGCCGCTGGCATGCGAACAACGGAATATTGTCTCCGAAGTCACAAGAGCTGAATCTGCGGAGATAAGTCTCATCCTAGCAGATGCAGGTGGCCCATTCAGAGCTGTTTTAGGCATTTGTCATGAGAACCAAGAGGAGCAGCATAGGTGCTCCGAGGCCAATGGTCTTGTCCGCAGTTCCGCCAAGAACTGGGCTGCTCGTGTTGGTGGTATCGATGCCACTGGGGGTGGTGGTGCTTGTTGCTGATCCTCCCCCCGGGCTGTCTTGGCTAGGGTTTGGATCCCCACCGCTACCGGATGTGGTAGTGACAGTCTGGTCACTGCTGAAGCAGGAGGCTGGGGTTGTAGGCATAGCTTTGGGATTAGTTGTGTCTGGGTCCACGCCACCGACCGAGTTTTTGAAGATCTCATACTGCAGGTCGCCGGGAAAGATGGCATTACCGTTCCGTGCATGGTCGCCAACTGTGTAATTCATGTCGTCAGTGCTCCCATACCAGCCTGGGCTACGGCCAAGATTGAATGGAGTTGACAGTGGAATTCGAATCTCTGTATACGTGATGTGGATGAAAGACGTGAATAGACCTGAACGTAATCGCGCAAGAAGGAAGCTTAATCGAACACAAGACAAGCGGCGCCCATTTGGAACAGCAGTGCGCCATGTATCCCGCATGGCTTGGGCAGCGGTCGTGCTCTCCAAAAGCTGGGGCTTCAAGAAGAAGGCCAGGGTACGTTCCCTGTCCATGCTGTAGCCCTCTCTCCTCACTTGTCAGCATCAAGCAGAACAAAGGAAGGAAAGCAAGGACATGTTTTTTGCGAGGTATCAGATGCAAGCAAGCTGCACGTAGCTGGGCCAGCCACCAGTAGGAGCATACCCACTTTCACCAATGATCCATGGGTTGCCATCCCTATCAGCTGTAGGCATAGTGAAGCAAGGGTGGGGCCACATCGTGAAGTCGTCCGCAGTAGGATCCGTCTGATCCACCAAGGCGAACACACAGGACAAGCCTTGCGGGAAGAAGATGAAGCATTGATAATCACCATCCGTATTATTACTACTGTTGTTATTGTTGCTGTTTTTGTTGTCATTATGACTGTGATTGTTATTATTACTACGATGGTTGCTTCTAGTATTATCATGATTATAACCTGTAGCATGGCTCTTTCTCCAAGTTCAAGGGACCGCTGTTCGAGTAGCCGCAGGTCTTGGTGTGCTGCGGCAGCAACCCCTTGTCCTGCCAGAGCAACACGCTCCAGACAAAGAGCATGAGGGCGTTTCTTTCTTCTACGTCCTTGAGGTACTCGCAGTCGTGATTGGACATTCGCCAGTCGAAGGCCACGCAGCGCTGCTTGCCCTTCCGCCAGAAGGTGGCGCAAAGCTCAGCGCAAAGGTCATAGCTCGGCTGATAGCCCAGGTCGGTTGCAGTTACCTCGGTCGGTCGATTGGTGAAACTGTTCGTCGGTCCTGCACGACAAAACTCGCTTGGGTTTCTGCAGCTCAGTGGCCGGAGTACTCAGAATGTTCCAGCCATTCAACTTGCTTAAGCTGATCTTCGCGTGGGGCAGCATGTCGAAGTACTGAACCCAATCAAACGGCGCATTGCGTGATAGCAGAGAAGGCTTGGGAGGCAGCACCGCCAAATTGTTGGATGTGTCAGTGATGTAAAACCTGCACAGAAGAGAGCCAAACACTCATGCGCTTGATGCGCTTGCATCTCTTTGAGCTTTGCCTGGAGATGCCCTCGGGGTCTGGGAGGATGATGTCCATCATGGTATGCCGCATCTTCTGCTGCATGCGCTCACCCTGGTATTCACCTCGCAGCTAGCACAGCTAGTGCAGCCAGCTATCTCTCGGGATGACGTGTGCCTACAAACCTCACTGACCATAGCAGGAAGAACATCAACTACAAGTCAAGCTTGGCCAGGAGAACTTGGACCCAAAGCTGCAAGGAAACCCTCGAGGCCACCATGCTCAGTGCAATCCAAGAATCACTTGCGGTTACCATATCCAGAAGAGTGTGGAATTGATTGATGTCCGTACCTGTGCTGGAGAAGCCGGCCACTGGTACAAACATCATAGCAAGTGAGCAGCTGCCTCAAGTCCCCTGACTGCCAGGCTACAGGCAGGCAATGGGAGCGTCGCCGTCAGAGACTAGGTCCATTGGCCAGTACTTGGCATGCTCAACCTTGTTGTCTCCTCGCGATAAGAGGGTGTGCAAGATCAAAAGATCAAGCCCCGTTGAGGCCGGGCCTGGGGCTTTGGAATCTAAGACCCGGTGGTTCGTAAACAGCTGCCTGCTAAGCGCAGCTTGCCGATTGGTATTTTGGAACTTGCTTTAAAAAGGTAGATCTCGTCAACATCAAAGATTTGTTGTTTCCCGATGCGTCAGATGTAGGATGAGGCCGCAGTGGAAGGCTTTGGTAGGGAGTTTTGCAGAATTTTCCAATTCCCACCTCTCTTCCCAGCAACCGCCCCAGCACCCGGGGGCGTCCCTGTAACTGCGCCTGATTCCTCTACCACGCTGATGCCTGCGGCCAAAATCCGGCTTAGCAGCAAGTCATCCATCTGCGTTATTGTGTTTTGCAGGCTTCGTGCCAGCAGTTGAAGTAAGAGCATGTGAGCTTGCCAAAGTTACTGTTCCAAAAACGGGGGAAAACTGTATAGGGACCCGGTGACTGTAGGGACCCGTATTAAACTGAGTCTGAGGAAATCCTCATGTGAAGGTGATCAATGTCAACAATGATTAACGCTCAGCCTGGATAGAACTTGTTCTCTGGCAGCGGAAGCATTGCCAGATTTTGTTTGGCCGAATTGCCGTAGTAGTTGGCCACCTAGGAATCTTTTCTGGCGAGCATTGAGAAGCTCGGCAAGAGGGCCGCAAGTGTTGCAAACGTACGCACAGATCACTCTTGCCCCAATATACTATAGTAGTTTCCATTTTCTTTTCCATTATCCCAATATGTCCCCTATATAACCCCAATATACTATAGTAGTTTCCATTTCCTTTTCCATTATCCTCATATATCCCCTATATAACCCCAATATACTATAGTAGTTTCCATAACAATCCCATAGGCTGGTGTTCAGGCTGGCCGCGTAAATCAGCTCATTCAGAGTGTCCAGGGCCATCCCAGAGATAAAGGCAGCGCCCTTGTCGTTTCGTGGCGGAAACCTCAGGAATTCAGAAGCAATCTCTTGCCTTAGGTGACGTTTTCAGGCACATCGGTCAAGGCGCTACATGCTGTCCTGACATGAGAAGACGTGTTTGCCAATAGCGCTGCTAAGATCTTGTGATTTTCAAAGCCCTCCGAGGAGGATTGTGTCGTGGCTGACTACTCAGTGCTCTGGATGAGGCCCCTGTGACATGAGTTTGGATGATGCTGGGGTACAATTGTCAGCTGCTTTGATGCTTAACTTTCGCAGCCCTCTTGAATCAACATGGCACTCGTAGAAGATGCCGGAGTAGACCACCTGCCAAACAGTTTGAAGTAGACAAGTCAAGCAAAGTGCAGCCAGCCGGCCTCATCGTTTCCAGGGCCTTTAGGGCCAGCCGCACGGCTGAAGCGCGAAATGGACTCCGTGACAGTTGTGTGCCGGAAAGCGTAATACACCTGGTCGCGCTTCGGGTCGTACGCCATGGCCTGCCAGGCTGAAAACTTGAAGGTTGGCCCAGTTGGGCAGGCAGATTGCTTACTCGCCTTCAGGACGTTGGCCCCCGTGGCAGATGCCGTCCCAGTGTCCAGGTACCTGTTCAGAAGCGAGAAGACTTAACACCCATCTTGCAAAGCTCTCGCAAAGCTCTTGCAAAGCCGTTAAGGTGTCCAAGGTGCCGGTCCCAGCAACCCTTCCAGCTCGTGGGGTCAGTTTGCGATAGCGTTACCCAGCGCGCAGCCTGTGCAAGGCAGCGCTGCCTGAAACGGATCTTCATTGCAGCCAAGCCCTGGCCTCCGCTTTGCAGTTAGCCACATGAGTATCATTTGCGAAGTCCTTGGCCAACCGTGTCTGGAATGCCCCACATCCATCTGGCGCTGCATGCGCAAGTGTCATGGTAGATTGAGGTGAGGGCCAGTTGCTTCAGGGCGTTGACCTCATGGCTTAAGACTGTGCCATCGCAGGCGACCACGAGCGAGGACCTTGCTCATTTTGTGGGGCGGTGGTTATCAGCCATCTCAAACCCCACCTGTGCCTGAAATTCACACCTTGCGGATGCGAATATCTTTCACACAGCTCTGCTGGCCAAGGAGCCAGGAACCGTGGGCATAGTGCCCAGCCACTTCTCCAACATCACAGGGCTCGAAAACTCCCTGGCTCGGCGTCCAGCCCTTGACATCAAGGTACATCCTTGGCTTTGAAGTAAGAATTAGACTGAATACTTCAGCTCAGGCTTAGGTCCTGCTTGATTTGAAGGGATTAAGAGCTTCATGGATCTGAGAATCCTGAACAGCGAAGCCCAGAGAATGATACTTGTAGGATGTCAGGCAAGGCACAGCGACACGTAGCCCGTGCTGGGCTGCGGGGCAAGCCAGTACACGATCTCGGCCTGGAGTTTCGTTTCTGCATGTTCTTCATATAATACTCTACCGTTACTATATTATACTATCTATTCTACTATATCATATTATATTATCACTATACAGATGTCGACTGTAGCACTTTGTCTGCACGTAGCGCTTCCAAATCTTGCCAGCACCCCCTGAAATCTACGCGCGATATCATAGTTCAAGTTGGAGGCGTGCCTGCTTTCACGGACCTTCTACTTTGCTAGCCTCGGGGTCGATGGCAAGCTTCACCTGATTCGGGACCGTGTCGTCATTTCCGGGGAAGAGCTGCGTGCTTTGCTTGTAGAGAAGTTCCACAGCTGCCTCGATCACAGCCTCGACAGGTCGCGGACATGCAAATGCTGCCACTTCCAAGTGCAAACTCCATCGACATGGTTGCTATTTCGGCGGCTCAGTGGTAATACCAGTAGCACCTACTACAACAATGCTGCCCACACCACTGCTGGCCCAGCTGTTCCCGCCGCCGCCACCACCACCAACGCCGGCACCAGTACCCACTACCACTTCCGGTACCACTCCCACTATCACTAGAACCACCACCGCCGCCACCGACACAGCCACCAGTACTGGCTGCCTTCTAGCAGGCGTACCAAGAATTCTGGAGACAACCCAACAGCCAGGTGTCCCGCAAAAATCAAAAATCAATCAAGGCAAGTGGCATAGCGGTCATCCAGAACCTGCGTGGAGCCGGAATGCGGGCAGCTGGTAACCTTGCAATCCTCAGCTCTGCCAACCAGCAGCTGACTCCTGAAACACCCCACATCTTGGGCCTGGATTGCAAACCGTGACTGTGCGGATCCAGAGGCTCAGGATTATCTATGCCATGCAAAGCAGTGACAGCTAACCCCTGGATAAATGATCACCAGAGGTAGCCTCATTCCAGTTGAAAAATTTCCGCTTTAGCACCACTACTCATCAGCAACGATAGCTTGCGCTATTCGCGGCAGTATAGCTTTGCAAATGACATACTCACTTCGACAAAACAGTCCGCAGTTCACACGCTTGCATTGCCAGTTGCAGCTGCAGTCCCCATAAAGGCTGCAACTCTGCAGCTGAAACATATGACATTACTGCCTTGCGGGTGGCATAAAGCCTATTTGAATTTAATTACAACAGTTGATTTCAAGAGCGAAGAAATTCTGATGTGCGGATTGTTCGGGCATACCTCTCACGCTGAGTAACCCTGATCATCCAACTTATCAGGTTCGGACTGCGAAAGCTGAAAACAAAAGCACTTATGTCATCCAGGCTCCACAGGGTCCGGCATCTTGGCCGCCGTTTCCAGCACAGAGATTGGCACCTGCAGATGCTAAGGCGACGAGGATTAGAAGAGGACTTGTCAAGATCATCTGAAGACGAAATCACATCACTTTTGCCGCAAAATCTTGACTGTCATAGTCAAAGGCTATTCAGGCTGGCCAAAGAAAAGTCCGTCGCAAAGCTGTGACTGAGGCTTGTGGATCTCTAGCTTCATGGGCTTTTTGCTAGGCCTGGCTCAAGTGGGTTCCGAGCTCAACTTGCAATTGTGTTTGGCATAAGCATGAACCACACAACGGGAACGAAAGTAGCCATGATCCAAGTGAGATTGTAGAAAATGGAGGCGGGCAAGGAGGAAGACAGGAGGAGGAGGAGGAGGAGGAGGTGCAGGGCGAGAAGGTGCTGGAGGACAACCTGACAACAAGATATCCCAGGCAATACGAAAAAATGAACACTTGGGATTTGTAGCAGCAAACTCCAAGCAGAAAGCGACAAATGCCAAAATTCATGACAACAGCAAGAACTGTGATACAAGTAGCGTGAGAACGCAGTACCAGCAAATGTTAACTTAGGAGGCACACGAGCACTCCAGCTCACTTGTATCACAGCTTCTCTGGTCTCCGAAATAATGACTGTACAAAACATACAGACGAATCCTATGATTTTCAGATGAACCGCCAATATTTTCGTGAGCAAGACCTGAAACATCCAGCAGTTTCAACTTTAGGTTCAAGATATATACTGCATTCAAGATTGGGGCAGGCTTACCGTTTGATCTTACGGTCACCGACAAAGCTCGCATACGCTTAGCTTTGTGAACTTACCAATTGTAGAACCTGAGACTCAGGGCTTGTAAGCTGGAAATGTCTATGAGCTTCAAACCGTGGAGCAGGAACAGACTGAAAAGTCTGCTGAAGCTGATCCCCGCTGTGGCCGAGGCACTCTCTTGAGAGCATGCTCCGAGCATACAAGGGGCAAGGCCGCGCGCTCGCAGGACATCCAGTAGACGTAGCCTGCCATCATAGAAGCAAACGTAGAGGCCCATTTCGAGTTAAGAAATACTTCCCGCCAAAAGTATGAGAAAATGTTGCAGCTGTGCTTCTGGGTAACCGTTGACCAAATCCACTGCAGGGCCCTTGACGGCAATACCATATCCCCACGGGCTCTTGATTCCTGGGATGACGCCATCATTGCCACCACCAGTTGCGATTTCCTGCCACCGATCATAAGCGCGGCGCTGGCCTCGCGAAGCAAAGCCACGTTTGAACATGGGGACTTGCAGCGACAGGCAGGTTTTGTGTAAACAAACTTACATTGCGGCTGAGACCAATAAATCAATGCTTGCATGCTGTCGTGCAGACCAAACACCTATGTAGTCGTAGCCCCAACCGCCATCTGCAGATGTTGCGAGGCCCTCCAAAGAGATGAAGTCGCGGAGAAGGTAGTTTGGGGCTTTGTCTCCAGCATCAATGCTGTAGATGATATGCCTCGCGCCACACAGGTTCAAGACCGAAAAAGCAAAACCTAATGCATGCCTGCACAGAGATGGAATTCTGGGAAGAAGAAAGGGCGTCCCACGAAATCCTAAGCTGTGCGCCTGGTGTCGAAGCCAGCTGTCGCATCCTGATCAGCGGCACGTGCATCGTGGATCCATGCCCCACTCATGTTACGCAAGCAGTTTGAAATTGCTTGCACCCTAGAAGACTTGCTTGGTGTAGCGGAAGGTGCTCCTTGCCGCAGGTTGAACGAGTCGTGGCTTTCAGACGCGCCGATAACGTGTCGATGCTTGCTGGTGCTTTGCCAGCACATGGATTCCTGCAATCTCAGCTTTCACAGCACGTGCACACATCTCGTCTTTTCATGCCTGAATCTGCCAAAAAGAAGGCCCAAATAAGGCTGTCCTGGTGGGATAGGTGCCGGATGCCGGAAGTACCGCGATCCTTCCGAAGCTCAGGCCAGCTTCAGGATTCCTATGCGGTCAACCCTCGGGTAGCTTCGGGAAGAAAGACAAGAAAGAGAGCACGGAGAAGAAGGAGTCTCTGGCATCTGACAGAGACCGCTGACCACTGTGGAGCGTGTCGCAAATGCCCAAGCAGCCCTCTCTCTGACGTATTATCTCAGCAGTTGCCAAGAAGGTGGTACAAAGTGCCTTCCTAAGCAGAAACGTGGTATAGCGTTGCTGCTGGCATCCATTCCATCGCAAGGTACACCAGACAAAAATGAAAACTGCAGCGAATGGGAAGCCTGACCTGACACTATTCAAAACAATTGGGGGTCTCCCAAAATTAGGGGTACCTTTTGGGGTCTATATTGGGGTCCCCTTATTCAAGGGGAACTGCCAGTTCATGAACAAGCTACCAAGTCAAGTCACCCCAAAATCATGGCAATGGCACTGAACACCCAACGGCAGAAGTCAAAGGCTAGCCTGTTCGAAAAGAAGTTTGACACACTGCCACACAAGACCTATTACATTGGGAATGATGACAGAGCTTGGGTCCAAAGCTTGAACTGAGGTTTCCAAGAGGAGGATGCTTGCAACACCTTCCCAAGAGCACTCCCCTCATCTTGACATCAACAAACTCCTGATCGCAAGCCCTCTACGCATTCCTCGTTGACAGACGCCTTTACGAAAGCTCTGTGAACCCCAAGAAACCCGAATACGCAACCCCGACCTTTAATATAACCCATTATCCCATTGTAGTTTCCATTTCATTTTCCATTTTCTTTTCCATTTGATTCTCCATTATAGTAGTTTCCATTTTATTTTCCATTATCCCATTATAACCCTATACAATCCATACATAAACCCCATATAACCCCTATATAACCCCTATAAAACCCCTAGTAGTTTCCATTTTCTTTTCCATTATCCCCTTCCAAATCTTCCATGGCTGCAGAGCAGGCGCTGGGAGGTGCCCCAA
This sequence comes from Symbiodinium pilosum, assembly GCA_905231905.1. NCBI lineage: Eukaryota > Dinophyceae > Suessiales > Symbiodiniaceae > Symbiodinium > Symbiodinium pilosum. The sequence continues at coordinate 7,015 of CAJNIZ010043557.1, read as the reverse complement.
GCGGGGAAGCGGTCGGCGGATCCTGCTGCGAAGTTCGTGGACTTGCCGGAGCCAGCAACTGAGAAGGCGGCATACCTCGGCAAAAATGTCTCGCTTGAGGTTTCAAGCTAGAGGACTTCGAAGTTGCGCAGCTTGAAGCTAAAACTTCACAGTCTAGACTACCGTGCTTTCAAGCAATCATTCTATAGCTTAAGGACTTCGAGCTGCCGGCACCGTGCATCTTAGTAAAAGGGTTGCGGCGCACGAGTCACAGTGTTTTACAGTCATGATGCCGTACCATTCTAAAGCCAATGTGTGGAACTGTGCCGGCACGCGGGCAGGCGGGCACGCAGATATGCGCTTCCCCGGCTTCCCCTGCGCATATAACAACCTTCGCAGGCCTTTCACTAAATTGAAGGAGAAGGCACATGTGCCCCACCACCAGACGCTCCCCGATGCCGTAGAGGGGACAGTCAAGGTTGTAGCGCCCGGCAGCACAAGCCTGCAGTACAACTAAGCCAGCAACTCTTTCCTCACACAGAGGTTGGAGAGGAAAGAGGCCTTGTATGGCATGGTCTGCCCCGTTGGAGCCAGGGGCAACTCGATAATGGATCTGCCCCCTGAGTTTCCACCACTGGTCGCCACATACCTAGGTCTTTACTTTATCATGCCACAAGGCTCCATCTTCCTGACCGTTGACTTGATCGCCATTTCCAGAACAACACTTGCTGAAGGGAAGCCCTGATCAACGCTCACGCCCACATGGAACAGGCCTTAAGAATGGCTACGACCGGAAAATGCCAAGATCAAGTTGCAGGAGACCATGGGTGGCATCCACCACATGGTTGTAAAGCGTCTGGCCTCGCAGGAATGAGGATCAGTCCTGGACCTACATGTTCCTGCAGGTTTGATTTTCAAACGCTGGATGTTGGGCCCAGGCCTGAATTATAGAACTCGTAGTGAACTGCACTGTAGAACTGCACCCATGATGAATCGCTGGTGTCGAAAATCCAAAGCTGAGATGTCACCGAGCTTGTCTTGGTAATGATCATCTTTGTGGTGCCTGTCCAGTGGCTCACCTTACTGTTCTGGTAAAAAGTAAATGAAAACGTCTATTCAGGGTGTAAGGTGTAGAGTTGCCATACTGGTTCTTAGCAGCGAATAAAGGAATAGAGTGGGGTATACAGGGATAATGCAAAAGAAAATGAAGACTACTTTAGAGTCGGGCATATATTGCGCTTATAGTAGGGAATACGGGAATATAGTATAAAGGGATTAGATAAGGAATAGATTCCCTTATCCCCTACTCAGCACCAGTAAGTCACACCGGTAAAGTGCCATCCTGTGTTCAGGTAGTCTTCCGTGTGCAGGACTGACAGGCTTCCCGAAGCGACGTCATATTTCCTGATCTTGTACCAATCAACCATATAAACATTTCCAGAGTCATCGAGGGCCATATCCCAGTAGGCCTGAGATCATGGGGGCTCGGAACAGAAAAACGCGTGTGGCTGTGAAGGCATGCCACTTTTTTGCGCTCCAAAGAGGGGTGGGTAGCTCGTTCCAAGTACCAAGTTCACATTGCTTTTTTCACCTGGTTTCGTTGGCAGGTGTCCAAAGTGCGGGCGGAGAGCGTAGAGACAATCTTAAACCTTTTAAGGGACATCGTCTTTCCAAGGCAGCAAACTTTTCTAAGACTTTGCCTTGCCTGCCGAAACAGCCAAAGCTATTGCCGTGAGACACAGAGGTATGCAGACGAGGCGCGTGACCGTAACCGTCCGTGACATTGGCCACGGAAACAGGGGTTGGCATGTCACCATCATTGGTCAGACCACTTACATCAATGTAGTACAAAGGAGCATCACAGGTCCTGACCACCGCACAGGCACCTGCATAGTACCACCAGTACAATCGTTTTCTGGTGGCATCGAAAGCCAGTTTCCAACTGTATGCAGTCCACTTCTCCGGTGCAGGAAAGTCCGCGCGACTTGCTGCGTAGATGAGGGAATACTTTTTGGTGTCGACGTCGTACCGGTTCACGGCATAGACGTAAGACTCGTTCGCACAGGTCAACGGGTTTGGGTCAGAACCATCCGGGATGATTTGGTTGTCTAGCAGGTACTTCACCTCAGTATGCTCAGCTCAGATCAGAAGCTTTCAAATACCCACTGGGGTTGCCACCTTCCAAACTCCCAAACGTCGGCTGCTCGACGTGGCACATGTAGGGGTAATCCAATAAATCTGCCGGTTGGTCTTGTCTGCAACTGGCCCCACCACATGCTCACCTCAGAACCATAACAGCCATAACCATCTCTGTGAGTGCAAGGAAATGGACACTTCAGGCTCAGCCTCAGGTCCTGACCATCCCCCTCCCCCGCAGGGTCATAGGCTACTGAAAGAGTCGTCCTTTCAGCGAGCGAGGTATTGTCTGTTGTGTTCCACCCGTTGATCAAGTAGCTCCTGAGCTCAACTCATGAAGCCTGCACAAACTCAGTGTGAGCTCTAGACAGAAAAAGAGTGCTTGACGTCGAGTTGCGGCTTGCAGACGGTGCCAGACGTAGTGCCTGGAAAAGAGAATGATTGCTGCTAATTGAGGAGTTTTGGCAGCTGCTTGCTGCAGAAACTGGGAGCTTTGAAAAACAATTCACCCGAGGTGCCAAAGGCTTCCATGCAGTAGTCGAGATCATCGTAGCGGACTTTGCGGGTGCCCAATGACGCATCCTCCCCTGTCATCATCCACAGCTTGGACTCCACCTAGACGGGACCGCCGCTCCAAACAGGCCACAAATTCAAGTCGACGGGAGAAAACTGAGAAAGTTGCTTCAAAAAAGACACGGAGCCTTGGTCTGAGAAATGAGGTCATCCACCCAAAACAGCATCTGCTCTGTGCCCAAGACCACACATGGCAAGCATAGGCAAAGGAGCCAGCTGACCCCGCTGACCCACGTCATTTGGAAGCTCGTCTAAAAGGCACGCAACCGACTTGAGCTTGAAAGCCACAATCGCCACATGTGCCATGAAGAAGAGGACATATTCGAGTCAAAGCAAAACTACTAAGTTACTAAGCCTCTGACTCAGTAGCTGCATACATGCGTGCTTAAGTTTTGAAGACTGCAATTTTTCTGTCAGTGCCTGCAGAAACCTCAAATAGAGGCCTCCTGAACTGATCCCTTTTCAACTCCCAACTGACGAAGGGACAGCAAAGGGCCAAACAAAAGCTCTGGGTACCCTGCTGTGATGTTACTGACGATTAGGCCAAGAGCCTCAGCTGCCCGGTTGGCGAAGCCCACATCTACCTGGCAGACATTTTGCTTTGAGGATTGTTTGCGCTTGGCCTCTGCACCATAAAGGTTGCCAAGAAAAGGGGCAGCTTCAGAGTCCAAACAGGGGATCTAGACGCCCGGGCTGACCGTCCAGGACTCAACAGGAACCAAAAATGGCTGCAGCCGCAGCATCGTCCGGAAAGCTTGATCCAGGCGAACACTGCAAGTACGCGACGCCTTACATGAGCACCTTGAACTGGAAGTCTGAAACTGACACTCTGGACTAGGTGCATCGCCTGATGCCCCGCCAATGGTACTGCGCCAAGAGCGAAGTAGAGCTGAAAGGAGGGGTAGGCAGAGACCTGCACTTCTTTTGCAACCACAAATATGACTGCAGGCATTCTGCATCATGGGTTAAAATAGATGTGGATGCAGACTTCTGGACTTAAGGCTTTCAGGCATCTCACTTAGTCACTTTCGCAAAGTAGCAAATTCCAGGACTGCGCGTACAAGATTGGAACAGCGCAAGGCCTCGTGCAGGTTCCGGTAATTTCGAAACTTCAGTGGACAGATCACGAAGGACCTCAGCGAGGACCCAACCCATTGTCAAGTTGGATGCGGGGAACTCGCGAAGTTACGCATGAGTTATGCTCAGGTCCCAACGCGTTGTAGTAAATCAGTCGCGATGATGAGACAAAGAACAGCCCTGGCTCCTGCCCACAGTAGCTCTGGGCATGATACTTCCACACTACGTCCCCCGACAAGAAACTGCCTCCCTAGACCAGGCATGAACACATCTGCAGATACACAGAACTATGCGTGTCAAGAAAGAGAAACGAGCGCTTCGCAATGAAACATCAACAATCAACCTTAAACCGTGGCAAGCAGCGTGACAAAACAGAAGAAAAAGCTGACGCCCTCAGTCATGGGCTTGCAGTATATGTATATATATATACACACATGAGTATGCCAGCTATGCATGCTTAAAACAAGCTACGATGAACCTTATCATAGTTCAACGAGCAGAGGCCAACAATCCGACGTGGCTGTGACCCAGTGAACGCGCTCAGTTTGCAAAGGTGTGCGTAGATGCAAGCAACCCACACAATTGCATTTCGTCAGTTCTGACACATGTCCAATGACAAGTCACCCACACACCTAATGTGCCATCAGGCCAGATCCTGTTAGGCAAGGAAATCAGTGCAGCCTGCCTCCATCACACGCCATGCACAGTACCAGTGCAGATACCTCAGTAGAAAAGCTACTTTCTCAGACCCAGGACTTGAACTGGCAATTGAATGCGAATTGGGTATCAAGTACTTAACTACGAACCTGCTCGGAGCAATGAAGCTTGTAGCCAAGCTCGGATGAGATCCGGGCGAACTCCTGACAGCAGGCTCGGCCAACTCGAGAAGCACCTGCCAATCTGGAAACCCCCAAGCCCTATACACTGAAACACATTATTCGCGTTTCATTCTCCATTTCCTTTTCCATTTGATACCCCGTGATTGGGGTAATATGAACCCCGTATATCCTTATAGAGTCGCCAGAAACACCCCAGGCCGGCTTCCTATCATAACAGTCTCCAGGCAAAGAAATCTGCATGTTGTGGTGAACAAGCCGACTTCAAAATTAAAAGAGTCACCGATACACTCCATACCTCAAGATTGAAGCCATTCATCTGTGCCGTAAACCGAGCACCCACGCCTTGAGCTGCGACCTTGAGTCGAGCGAGTCCTTGGTGGATCAGTTCTTGAGGGGCAGCAGTGTAACAGCTATCAACGATCCCTGAGCTCCACAGGCAGGGGCAGGAATCTGTCCATGTGCAGGTAATTCCAATCGTTTTGAATTCGCTGATAATATGTGTGGCCTCTTTAGCTCTTTCAATCTGCAGCTTGTCAGCAGCTCTTATACACAAAGGAGTGGTTGCGAGGTGGCTGAATCAGGTGACACTATATGCTTCATAATGTGATGAAATATACCCGAAGGAGCTTAGGATCTGGCTCTGTATCTGGGACTAGAGCAGCATCTGTGTTCAAAGTATGTCTACACTTGACCATAATTAACCAAAGTATTCCGTGCAGCTATAGGCTTCTTGTCGCCTGTACTTCTGGGAGCACCCGGAACTGGCTATGCCTTAACAGCTTGAAGCATTTCTTGGCCTCGCACTCTTGCAGCAACACGTGGTGACCAGCTCGTAATAGCTGGCCTCAGCATACTGCAATGGCCAAGCTTGAATGAAATTGGATTCGATATGGTACGGTGCTCTCCGAAACTGAGACTGGAAGTGTCTGCATCAGAAAACTGGTAACCAGCTGGAAAAAAAAGGCACTCCTTGACCAAACCAACATCTCGCCCATGCAACAACTCAGTCTGGCTATGGCAACCCTCCGTGGAAGATGTGAAGGCAAAATTAAGAGCCCGCACATGGTCGTTAATGGTTGCCAACCACGGAAGACGAGTCACCCGTCCACAACTTCAACTTGCAGGTCTTCCGGCAGCGGCCTTGGCATGGAGATCCTAGTGAAGAAGTTGTTGAGGTAATTGTCTAGCGCTCAGGTGGGCATGCATCCAGAAGAACACTAAGGTTGAAGCAAGGACCATTCAAGGTTCTTGTGAAAGGAGACCGACAATCCAATCATTTGCCTGGCTAGAGCCAAACAAAAAATTCGACAGCAAGGGAGCATGCTAAGATGTGGTCGGTGCATGCCACGGATTATACAGTACTGCGGAAACATGATTCCCACAGAAAGTCAGCAAGATTTCGCCAGTTCCACGATGAGGCCCCGCGCAGCTTCTCCAAGACAGCGTTCATGTTCTGCCAAAAGATCCAATACTTCAACGAGTGGGCATTTCCGAGTGCTCCACACCGCAACAAAACATCTTTATCCTGCTTGGCTATACATCAACCTGCTCTCTTCTCAGACAAGTCCTGCAAGGTGCAAGAAACGGTTGATTTAGACCAACAACTTTCCCAAGACTCAGCTGCGAAGGGCTCGTGAACACGGATCTTGTCGTTTGGCAAGGTCTTGAATTAACCGAACTAGGAGTGGCTTTCCCTCGGCCTGCCTTGAGCATGCACACCACAGAAGAGCTCCTCACAAAAGCCTCGAACAGCCACAAAGATTGAAATTGATTGCCATGCAAAACAGAGTTTTCCAGGAGTCACAAATGCCGCCTGCACGGGAACTGGAAGATCTTCAGACCTCAGCAACGCAAGCAATAGGAGCAGCACAGGCTTCCACCTATCACTGCGCTTTGCCAAGGCCCTTCAGGAAGCCGGGCATCAGGCTGCAGATGCAGCAGGCACGTAGCTTGTACTGCGGGGGGAAGACCAGCTGCACGCCTAGGCACAAACCAGACCCATTGCTGCCACAAAAGAACAGCATGGCTACGATGCCTAAAGCGCCTCTGGAGAAAGCAAAAAAGATGCAGGTACACAGAAAACTTGATGCTGTGTACAACAATCCTGTGGTGTGGGAATTGCTGGCCGAGAGCATTGTTCTTCCACACCACCACGTCAAAGGCTCGTTCAGATCCAATAGCATATGATCTGTTTTGAGTTCTGCACGCAGAGTTCTCAAACACGCCTGTTGTGCATCTGCTCCGCACTTTGACTCTACCAACACCACTCACACTCCACGTGCACCTCGCTCAAGGCAGTCCACAAGACAGCATGCGACGCCTTGTAACACAACTTCACAAGCTTCACAACTCTTCAACAACAGTGGTCAGAGAGCTCTTCAACAACAGGCCAGAAGCCTTTCAGCATTTGA